>WBNM01007417.1:0-46083 GCA_013399055.1 Ramphastos sulfuratus
GAACAAGGAGACACAATCTCAAGCTGCACATGGCGAGTTTTAGGCTGGATGTGAAGAAGAGTGATTGCCATTGGAATAGTCTGCCCTCAGAGATGGTGGAGTCACTGTCCCTTGAAGTGTTTGAAAGGAGACTGATGTGACACTTGGTGCCATGATTTAGTTGAGTAGATAGTGTTGGATGATAGGTTGGACTTGATGATATCAAAAGTGTTTCCCAACCCAATTAATTCTGTGATTCTTTATTCAAAAACTTTTACTTATCTCATAGTTACCTAAACTTCTGCTGCTTGAGAAGTGGCTTGAGTTCAACATTAATATTTCCTAAACCTGCAATGCATTTTTCCTCATTATTAAAAGGAACATGGAGGAATTGTCCTCCACCTCCTTCATATTCTTTCCATTCAGCTCTTCGAATAGGTCTTACAATAACATTTATTCACTGATTCTGAGTTACACCTGTCGTCTTCACTTTTTTGCTGCTACATAGGGCATAGAGAGACATGGGATTAGACATAGACAGGTACCTTTAGGCTCCTCTATAGATGACATTTACCTTTTCTTCACAAGATGAATAGAGAATCAGAGCTCAGAGTGATGTGAACATCTTATGAGAGCTCTACTTTCTCTTCAAAGAGGTTTTATAGTAGGTTTGGTACTCTTCAAACTCTTTTGAAACGGTACCTTTTTTCTTTTTTTTTTTTTTTCTTCAGATATACTTTCTTATAGACCAATAGCCTGTGGAAGAAAATGCAAAACTGGAAACTCATTGAGCTATGACAGTTATGTAAGTGAAATAGACTAAACATTTGATAAATGTTTGCATTCACTTGTATTTTGTCACAATATGAAATCATTCAAAAAGAAAAAAAAAAGCCTATCAATAACTNTAGAATGCTGTGTAAGATGAAGAGATCCATTTCTTCTTAAAGTGAGCACAAGTCTTACATATCCTTATTTCATGACAATATAAGGATCCAGGTGCTGATTCATAGGTATATTCTTACAGAGGCAACACACAGCTTCTCTGTAAGGTTATTTAGAAGTTATACTGAATAATTACTTTTCCTTGGGTGCATGTATTCTTCATGGATATTGTTTACATAGGTGGAATTTTACTTTGGTGAACATACTTTCTTTAGCCATGGTATAACTCTGGTTCTTAGAAAATATCGCACAAAATTGTGTTAACGTGGCAATAGTCCAAAGGTTCCCAATCTATGGCCAGAGGGTATATTTGGCAGCCCTGCAATTTGGCAAGGAGCAATAATGATTTATTTAGATGTCCTTTCTGAGAACATTTCCAAAAGTGTAACTTTGATCTATCTCAGAAAAAATAGCACAGAATCATGGACTGATTTGAGTTGAAAGGGAGTTTTAAAAGTCACCTAGTCCTATTCCCAAGTTACTAGTTTTATCCTTGTAAACAAGAATAACATTTTGTTTCAGATTATAGTAGCATGTACTAAAAACAAAACTGCAATCTTGTCTCTCCATGTGAAAGATACAATAAAATGTAGTGACACTCCCTTACTATATCTCTAGATTAATATAGTTCAGTACAACATATGAGAAATCTAAACAAGAAAGGTGTTGTTAATTATGTTTTCTTTTTAAAGTTCATGTAATATCCCTCGACAAAGATAAAAATTCTATTTGTATCATGGGACAAAATTCTTGTTTCAACAAGCTGACTAGGAAAGAGAAATGCTTTCTATCTGTCAAAGCTTTTGGGTTAACACTTACGTAAGAGAAGATGAGGAATTATTTGTAAAATAAAAATATACATTAAAAATATAGGAAGATAATTTTTATGCCCTCAGGTTATCTTCTGCATTGAGAGAGAGAGAGAAATAACCACAACAGATAACAAAAGGCATTAGGGAATGAACAAAAGAGAGAAAAGATGAAAGAAGAGGTGAGAACAGAGTCTGAAAAGTGAAGAAATTAAGCAGTTAGTGTGATCAAAAAGGAAAACCTTAGCTGACTGAAAGCCAGAAGTGGTGCGTGAAACACAAAAGAAACACTTTTAAATGTATCTGCTTAGATATCTCACCAGACAAAAGTGCAGGATGATTAAAATACTATTACCCAAGCAGATGTCTCCCAAGTCATGTCTCATTATCTCTCTCTTTTATCCCTCTTATCTATGTGTCTACAAACTTACCTATCTATTCATGTCTATACAGCATTTTTCAAACTACCATGGGAAGATTTTTCATTTGTTTGACTCTTCAAGCTGAAGTAAATAAACAATAGAGACCACAGATTTACTCCTTGGTATTCAGGAAGAGGTTAAAAAGGCAGAATAAAGTGCTATTTCTAAGATAAAATACACTGTGTCATTGTTAGGAAACTTGGTGAAAGTATTTGAAGGTATAGAATAGTTGCAAAATTCCACTAAGGAAAACAAACAGAAATTAAAAAAGGAAAAGAAAAGGAAAATGCTTCGGTAAACAGTGAGACTAAGCCTTCTAGCCAAAATAAATAATAACTGTCTCAGCTTTTATTTAGGGCATATTTATTGTTAAATTCTATGCTATTATGCCTTACTGGACTTAGAATTTACAAGAAATATTTTATGGACCGTAGGCAGAACAGAATTATCACACCTGTGTATTAAAACTGAAAATTTTGCAACCATTTTCTTACAACCAGATAAAATGTATTCTAACATAACATGCTTGTCGATTGTTACAGCTTAAAACTAATATCCTAATTGTAAATAAAAGTTTTCTAGAGANTTTATGTTGAAAACCAGATAAAACTGATAAAATTTAATTAAAACTTACAATTAGAAATATATTTTAAACATAAAATTTGAATAATTTAAAAAAAAAAAGTGCTAGATGCTTAGGAGCTTCAATCCAGTGTAATTTCATTAAACTTCAAGGGGGACTATACATAAATAAACACATGAATCATAGAATCATAGAATGGTAAGGTTGGAAGGAGATCTCAAGGATCATCTAATTCCAACCCCCTGCCATAGGCAGGGACACCTCCCACTAGCACAGGTTACTCAAGGCCTCGTCCAACCTGGCCTTGAACACCTCCAGGGAGAGAGCAGTCACAACCTCCCTGGGCAACCTGTTCCAGTGTCTCACCACCCTCACTCTAAAGAACTTCCTCCTGACACCTAGTCTAAATCTTCCCTCTGCCAATTTAAACTCATTGCCCTTTGTCCTGTCATTGCAAGACCTTGTAAATAGTCCCTCCCCAGCCTTCCTGTAGGCCCCTTTCAGATACTGGAAGGCTACTCTAAGGTCTCCTCGAAGCCTTCTCTTCTCCAGGTTGAAGAGCCCCAACTCTCTCAGTCTGTCCTCATAGGAGAGCTGCGCCAGCCCTCTGATCATCTTTGTGGCCCTCTTCTGGACCCGCTCCAACACTTCCACGTCCTTCCTGTGCTGGGGGCTCCAGAACTGCACACAGTAAAATGTATTTTTTACCTTCTGGGAGAATGCCCTAATCAACAAAGACACCCAAGTGTCTGAGCAGAGCCTTTGTGCTGAAGCTGCACCAGCGTTTACCAAAGAGCAGAGCAGAGTCCTGCAGCTTGCTGGGACGCAGGGCTCTGTGTCTCCTGCCTCTGTGCAGCTCCTGCTCCTACAGGGACTGTGACTTACTGGCTACAATGAAGAGGAGACAGACCCAAAAGAGGCTGTTGCTATNTAAACAAGAAAGGTGTTGTTAATTATGTTTTCTTTTTAAAGTTCATGTAATATCCCTCGACAAAGATAAAAATTCTATTTGTATCATGGGACAAAATTCTTGTTTCAACAAGCTGACTAGGAAAGAGAAATGCTTTCTATCTGTCAAAGCTTTTGGGTTAACACTTACGTAAGAGAAGATGAGGAATTATTTGTAAAATAAAAATATACATTAAAAATATAGGAAGATAATTTTTATGCCCTCAGGTTATCTTCTGCATTGAGAGAGAGAGAGAAATAACCACAACAGATAACAAAAGGCATTAGGGAATGAACAAAAGAGAGAAAAGATGAAAGAAGAGGTGAGAACAGAGTCTGAAAAGTGAAGAAATTAAGCAGTTAGTGTGATCAAAAAGGAAAACCTTAGCTGACTGAAAGCCAGAAGTGGTGCGTGAAACACAAAAGAAACACTTTTAAATGTATCTGCTTAGATATCTCACCAGACAAAAGTGCAGGATGATTAAAATACTATTACCCAAGCAGATGTCTCCCAAGTCATGTCTCATTATCTCTCTCTTTTATCCCTCTTATCTATGTGTCTACAAACTTACCTATCTATTCATGTCTATACAGCATTTTTCAAACTACCATGGGAAGATTTTTCATTTGTTTGACTCTTCAAGCTGAAGTAAATAAACAATAGAGACCACAGATTTACTCCTTGGTATTCAGGAAGAGGTTAAAAAGGCAGAATAAAGTGCTATTTCTAAGATAAAATACACTGTGTCATTGTTAGGAAACTTGGTGAAAGTATTTGAAGGTATAGAATAGTTGCAAAATTCCACTAAGGAAAACAAACAGAAATTAAAAAAGGAAAAGAAAAGGAAAATGCTTCGGTAAACAGTGAGACTAAGCCTTCTAGCCAAAATAAATAATAACTGTCTCAGCTTTTATTTAGGGCATATTTATTGTTAAATTCTATGCTATTATGCCTTACTGGACTTAGAATTTACAAGAAATATTTTATGGACTGTAGGCAGAACAGAATTATCACACCTGTGTATTAAAACTGAAAATTTTGCAACCATTTTCTTACAACCAGATAAAATGTATTCTAACATAACATGCTTGTCGATTGTTACAGCTTAAAACTAATATCCTAATTGTAAATAAAAGTTTTCTAGAGAATTTAAGAGAGTTCGGCAGGGAGGATGTCTCCAAGGGTCTGAAAGGAACAAAAGAGATTTCTTTATCCCATTCTATTGGTCTACAAAATTCCTATATAATCTGAAACACATCTTGTTCTTCCCTCTTCTCCTTGCTTCTTTTCCCGCTTTCTCTTCTTCTGGCTTTGCTTGCTTATCCTACTCGTTCTGTTTGGGTTATGGTAAGAACAGTGGCAGGGATGTGAGGGAGAATATTTTGTTAGCTGGCAACAGCCTCTGGGCTTTGTCCAGGGAGGTGTCCAGGAGAGTCTGGGCTATTGTTGGATTATAAGCATGTATATATTTATATATGTGTTTATTACCTTTTATATTTAGTTTACTTTTGTAATTAATCTACTTCTGTGAAAGATATTTTCATTTAACTTCCAAATTCTGAGTAATTGTGGTTATTTACTACTGTAGGGGACAATGCCAAATTCTGTGTAGTGCAAAGCCACCACACTGATATATAGTGTAGCCCAGTATAATCTCTTTTTTGCTATAATGTATACTATTTTCAGAGCTAATTATGTCAGAAGAAAGCAGGGGGAAAGATATGACTGGAGAAGTGAGTGAGAGGTGGACAGCATCACAGCCCCAACAGAGAAGAACAAGAAATCTAAAAAGTAGATACCTTTCCTGGTCTTGTTTTCTCACTAAAATTCTGACTATGTTCTTTGCAAGAGTATCTAATACAGTAACACATAATTATTATACCATTTTCAGACAACCCTTGCTCAAGAAATCCAAGAAATGAGATTTGAAGTACTAGTAACTTAGAAATCTAGAAGATTACAGACTATAAGGGATCATATCACAGTGAAGAACCCTCCTGAGAGCACTCTGCTAACACTTCTTATTTAAAGAGGTAAAATAAATGACTTGAAGTCACCTCATGAAATTTTACAGTGTCTAGAGATTCTTTTCATACCTAGTCTAAATTACAGAAAGCAAAACCAGCAATGGAAACAAAAACCCAAAGCCTATCAACAAAAACAAAAAAACACACAAAGAAATAAAACCAAAACAAACAAAAAAACATACACACAAAAAAACCCCCACAAAACAAACAAACAAACCCCAAACCAACACAAACCTCCAAAAACAACCAAACAAAAAAAAAACAAACAAAACCTCTATTTGAAATCTCTAATTCAGAACAACAAAAAAATATAATCTGTGCTACCTGAATAAATACTCACCACTTATTGGGGTTGGAAACAAAAACGATACACAAAATTCAAACTTTCTAGACCACAATGTAAAAGTCATTTCTGACTCCCTATTCTGCCTCTGTTACAGATTCTCACCTGTCACAGGATCACAGGGGTTGGAAGAGACCCAAAGAGATCATTGAGTCCAAACCTCCTGCCAGAGCAGTACCATACAATCTAGCTCAGATCACAGAGGAATGCATCCAGACAAGCCTTGAAAGGGTCCGGAGAAGTAGACTCCACAGCCTCTCTGGGGATCCTATTCCAGTGTTCTGTGACCCTTACAGTAAAAAAATTCCCTCTTGTGTTGAGGTGGAATCTCCTGTGCTGCAACTTACATTCATTGCTCCTTGTCCTATCACAGGGAGCAAGTGGGAAGAGCCTGACAGCCAGCCCTCAGATATTTATAAATATTTATTAAATCCCCTCTCAGTCTTCTGTCCAGACTAAAAAGCCCCAGGTCCCTCAGTCTCTCCTCATAAGGCAGTGCTCCAGTCCCCTAATCATCCTCGTAGCCCTCAGCTGGACACTCTCCAGCAGATCCCTGTCCCTCTTAAACTGGGGAGCCCCAAACTGAAAGCAGTACTCAAGATGAGGTCTCACCAGAGCAGAGTAGAGGGGCAGGAGACCTTCCCTTGGTCTGCTGGATACATTCTTCTTAATACATCCCAGGATCCCATTGGCCTTCTTGGCCACAAGGGCATATTGCTGTGGCATGGATAACTTGTTATCCATCAGGACTCCAAGATCCCTCTCCACAGGGCTGCTCTCCAGCAGATCACCTCCTAGCATGTACTGGTGCAATTTATTATTCCTCTCCAGGTGCAGGACTCTGCACTTGTATCACAGACCAAAAATTATGGACCTCTCATAGATCCTGATTTGAACAAAGTGTCTCAGAGCATACAGACTCTGTCGTATCCTAGGCTAAATCATGTAGCCCACATGTGGTTAGAGAACAACAATTTAGAAAGACATGTATTGGTGAATTTCACCTAAGTTTTGTTGAGAACTCCTTAAAAAACAAGATGTCTACTCAGCATCTTTTTAGTAAACTATACATGGGAACAAAAATCTGCTTTGATATTAATTTTTTGTGGCCAATCTAGATGGAAATATGTAATCTTGTAAGAGTGGAGATAGTGAATATATGGCTCTGTTGAGCACAGCATATAAAAATCTAAACAACTTTAAAAAGTCCTTTTAAGAGAGTAATGGGCTTAAGCTAACTTCACAGTATCACAGTATCACAGTATAAGCAAGGTTGGAAGAGACCTCAAAGATCATCAAGTCCAACCCATTACCACAGACCTCAAGACTAGCTCAACTCACTCATTCCTTCTTGACAGCTGGAGACCCCCAGTGTTATGGTGGTGAGCATGTAAAAGAGACCTGTAACAGGAATCACACTGATATCATGATTGATCTGTGTATCTCAGTTGCTATATTTCACTAAGTGTAACTTCTATTTCTATTTCATTGTGTTTTAAGCGTATTTTGTATCACTCTGCTAAATTCAAATCTTCAAATAAATATGACATGAAATACTGTATATCTGTGGGATATCTAAAAGAATCTGGTCAGAGTATTGGATTCTGACAGAGGCATGTATTCAGTAGAGGCTTCTTTCAGCAGAAAATGCACCTATTGGCTACATAAAACCATTCAAAATTTGTAATATGATATTCCAAAGTATATAGATTATTCCTTAATATATCCTTGATGTATTAACCAGATAGAGGGATGCCTACACTTTATCATATTGTACTATATCATTTTATAAAATAATACCACTTGATTTTCCTTCAAGAAAATGTGTTTATAGTAGCACATGTATTTAATGCTTTTTCATGGGTTTTTTCCTATAAAATACTTTTCTTCTAAGAGGATACTAGGTAAATATATGGGTTTTATATATATATATGGTTTTGCATTTTGAAATAGAGCAAGAGCTACATCACAAATCTACAGATGGAGCTTCAGAATGATAAATCTCTCAAAGAAAGTGTTTCATATTCATTTACTGGAAAAGAATAAAAGGAAGTGAAAAGGGGCAGTGATGTTAGGAAATAGGTATAATTAGACACACATGCATGCACTCTCAGACAAATATCATCCTGTTCAGTCACTTAATAATATAGTATTTTGGTTTCATATTTTTCCCTTCTTTATACTTTAATTATAGCAGAGCATCACCAATAATGTAATATTTATGCTTGGAATATTTATGCACAGTAGAGGGTGCCAGACATTATGCACAAACATTTTCTATGCTAATAATTTCTACAATTAATGATCTAAAGTGATGCAGAATGGATGTTAATATAAAAAAATATTTCTTGGTTACAGCTGTTTCCAAAGGAAAGTAAAGAAAAAAACATGTCCTCTCTTAGCTGTTTTAAGCTCCTGCAGCTAGCAAGTAGTAAAGCTGACAGATTTTTAAGACATAGATCTTTGATATTTTTTGGTGGCTGCATCAATATATATTTTTCAGAAATGTTAAAGCATGACTGCTTTCTCCATCCTATCATAACACTGATTACAGGAGTTGAAGGAACATTTCATAATCTTTTTAATTCACTGTGAGGTCACTGAACTTTGTCAGGTCATTTTCTTAGGATTATTGTATTAAATGCTTGGAAGTATCGATGAAACCCATCACATACAAGTTAAATATTACTGTTATATTATTAGCACTGTGTTATCTTTATAAGCAGTATGTTAACTGCAAACCTACATTATACTTAGATGATGGTGGATTTATTCACAAGCATGGCAATCCACTGGTAAAAATAACTTCAAATAGCACATGGTACCACTTTTTCTTCTGCAATTTTTAGTCATGATGAGATCTCAAAGAACCAGGAAACAGAAACTCCTTAGGTATTCTGAACACAAATCTTTTCAGACGGTATTTTTTCCAGCTATCCTAGGTGCAATGATGAAGCCCAGTCTAAATTTTTAGGCAGTTAATATTATTCAGAAGAATTCCAAGTCAATTTGTAAAACTAACTCCAACATTTTTCTTATTTGCTAACTTATGCAATAACTTTCTCTTTCCTACAATCATTCCTGTGTACTTAATGAATGTATTTTTAGCAGACCTACAGACAGCTGCTCTATCTCAACTCTTTACTTAAAATTTTAACATTAAATGAAGAATGCTTGTGATTCTGTGAGACATAATGGATCCCTCTGTGTTGCTATATCATATATGGAATCAAAAAACAACAACCTCCAAATCTGCTTATTTCATAACTGCATCTCTGCCAATATTCTCTGATATCTTTTACCTTTCAATATGTTTGTATTTTACATGGAAAGTACAGGTGTGAAGGATGCAGTAAGCTGCTGGTGACTCTTCTTGGCTTGAAATGTGTGAAAGAAGGTGGCAAGGTCAATTTCGTGTTGCCGTTTATCCTAGCTTTGTTCTTTCATATATGAGCAACCTCCAAATATTGATACAAACCAAGTGAAATCTAATTCAAATGTTTGGAGCTTGAATTTATTTTGAATTGGGTTTCTTTAATTATTTTCTTAGTGTCTCAAATATTCGTAGTAATGTACTGTTCCTACTGTTAATGTGAATTGGTGATGACTCCTTGTTATTCCATAAAATGTCATAGATAATTGTGTATGCACAAAAAGTACGCTTAAAACGTTTTAAATAATCATAACTGTTTCCAGTTCTGTGTTATTTATCACACTGGAAATGTTGAGAATTAACATTTTCACTCTCATTATTGGAACATACTCTATCTACTATGATGGTAAAAGCACATTAAAAAAAAATGAGGCATACAGAAACTATGCATATTTTTGCCACATAATTGGCAGGCACGGTATCATGCTATCTAGTACCACATCCGTTTTGTACTTGCAGATTAGCTCTCCACTCTTCTCCACTGCAAACAGAGAACCATGCCACCAGCTACTCAAAGATCAGGGCAAAAGTCAGGGCAAATGTACATTACTTCTAACATGTTCTTCTGATTGTCATGCAGCCAGTCAGTCATTCCTTGTTTGAAGCTTGTTAGCCAATGTTCATTCACACACACGCAGCCATTCTCCCAAATGTTCGGAAAACGTGCTGTAACAAACCAGTTCCAGCTCTTATATTGATTCTCATTCTTTCTAGGCATTCACCTTTGTGAAAAACTCTTATCTCCCCTACCTTTTTACATAAGTAAAAGGATTTAAAATAGAGAGAAAGCTCTCTCAGCATATACTGAAATGCATATATGCTTGCAGAAAAATGTAAAACAAAAGGATTTTTCAAGCCAGACAGTTCTGCGGGAAGTTGCTGCTTCTTAAAGTAATGCATAGTCTTAGCCTCCATTAAAATGCTAACAAGAACCCCAACAACAGGAGAGAGGGAGAGCAGACAAACATGTCTGGACAAGGCAGGACACATTTAGGTCTATTTTGGCTTTCCATGATAATATGTATATTTGCTAGCTATAGTAATGAGCTTTCCAAAACATGGATATTGTAAACAGAAAGTAACAAAAGAACATCTTCCTTACAAGGAGAGACTGAGGGAGCTGGGGCTATTTAGCCTGCAGAAGAGGAGACTGAGTTTCTTGTATCGACACATAATTTTTTTTTAAAAAACCCTAAGCATACCTTTCATCAGTAGGAGAAATGCCCTTTTACCCCATTTGAGAGTATACAAAGATTCATATTGCTTTTCCAGAACAACCTTACTGTTCTTGGACAAACCTTTTATGACACATTGAGATCTATTCACCACCTAAACCTGGATGCAGTTTTTGTAAATACTGTAATTTTTTTTAAAACTTTGGTCACTCCTCAACTCTTTTTTGAACTGCTTTGCTTAAACTAAGTTAATCTTCCTTTACATTCCTCATTCTCTTGTGCTTGTGTAGCAGAAAACATTTTTTACTGACATAACTACAAACTTTTTTTTCATAGGAGGTTTCTACTTCATGCAGGCTGTAGTGTGAAACTGGTTCCTGTGCACTGCCTGTGCACTGGCAGGTACCTATTCTTCTATGCTACCTGCAATGTGTGTAGCTAATACCAGCATCTGTTTTCCTGTTCTCTACACACCTTTTGAACTTCTGCTTGATTCCAAAGTAGCCATGAAATGTTGAAAACCTGTTCAGTGCTTGCCTGGAGTTGGACAGAGAAGATCTATTTCTTAGTTTTACAGCTTCAAAGTAGTAGATTCCAAAGTAGCCATGAAGTGTTGAAAACCTATTCAGTGCTTGCCTGGAGTTGGATAGAAAAGATCTATTTCTTAGTTTTACAGCTTCAAAGATTTCAGAAACTCTATTAAGTAGCATAATTTCACAAAAGAGACAAACTGCAAAATACACATTGACAGTAAAGGCATTTAATTTGTATCCAGTCACCAAAAGTCAGATTTCAAATATGTAATTCATAGTGTGTCATTGGTGTCTTTTAGCAAAATGATTCCAAGGATTTAAAATAGACAAAAAGACCCTGTTCAAACTCATAGTGAGAAATTAATATTTTAATCAAACTTTGATAAAATAAATCTATAAAAATGATTAAACGATTGCAAATGCAAAAGCTGTTTCCTGTAGTTGAAGATATCAGACAAAATGTGTTACAGGCTTTATAGAACAGTTTATACCTTGAACTGACAGACATACCATCAGGTGTCCTTGCTTCACAGACACAATAATCAGGGAATTAAAAATAGAATAATCAGATGCTTATTTGTGCTTTTATTGATTCACTTTGTCACAATAACTTGATGAAGGCTAAGCTCTAGACTCTTTTGCTCTGTCATGTCAAAGTAACATCTAAAGAAGTGAATGACAGTACAGCCCTGTCAACATGTATGAAATGTATACTTCTTTTTACAACAAGTATTACTGTACTATAGGTGGAAAATCAAATCTTTCCTACATATTCATGATAAATTCAAATGCTTGTGTAGATCATGTGGAGTTTTTCGTGGTTTATTTTTTGTGTTTACTTTTTTATTTATTGTTTTTGTTTATTTTATTTTTTACATTCTTTTTTTGGGGAACTTGCTCTGTCCTGAAATAGAACTTATAATTCACATAGGTTTTTTAAATTACTAATATTGTTTGATTAAGCAGTACACTAGAAAAAAAAGAGTCCAGCTGTGTCAGAGAATGGCATGGAAATAAATGCATCAAAAACTGTCTTTATTTGAGCTCATTTTCTAAGGTAATTGTTCTCTTGAAGTCATACCCAGAGAAGAGATCAGCTGTCTTATTTATAAATCATTGATGAAATGCCAGCAAGACCTATGACATTTTGCATTAATATTATGGTATTAATCAACTTGCTAGATTCAAATATTTTTGAGCGATATGGATAAGTGTTCTTTTTCTGACACAGAAATCCAGTGAATAGTTAAACCGCTAAAAAAAAAATAAATTGAAAAAAATCAATATTTCTGAAAATGATTTGGAGATTTTCTTTATGAATCCCATAAGCAAGTTTAATATACCAGCCATTCATTTCCTAAAATTTCATGTATCAGCATTCTATTATCTATCAAAAATCCACTCTTCAATCATATTGATTAAATGTAATCACATTAAAAAAATAAGAATCTGAATACAGAGGCTGTCTGAGCCATCTCAGTTCATCTTTTGATGAGTTTTGAAAGTTTTGAAAGGGTAAAAACTGGCTGTTTACATAAGAACAAATGTTCCTCTACTCATCCCAGGAGCAGTGATACTCCTACTGATGATGTTTGAATATATCTTTCTTTAATTTTTAATGCTTTACTGAATCTCTTATTTCTGTAGGAAAAAAAAATAGATTGGCAAGGCAGTCAGCTACTTAAATCCTCAAAACAGTTGAAGGAAGTATCTTTGAGTTCTTTAAATTCAATTTATCTTTTTATGATCACTTTCTGAAATCACTTCACTGGGTACACATTTGGCTTGATTGCTCGAGTATTGCTGAAAGTAAATTTTAAACTGAACATCTGATTGTCAGACTTGTGGTTTGTCTTCATGCTGGGTTGGTTAGTTACCATGAGTCACATGATATCTGCTTTCTGATTGCCTGGCATACCTTGCTAACACCTATTATAATCACACACAGTTGGAAATTCAAACTGAATTGCTTAAGTTAGTCAAATATATGAGTTACTGCACAGAAGCTGGAACATAAACTGATTGTAATATTCATAATTCACAATTAAAATGACACATCAGGAATTATTTGCTAAAAGAATTACTGAATCACTCTGAATAATGAATAAAATTGAGAAAGTAATCACTCTCAAAGAGAGAAAGGTAAAATTCATCAAGTTATTTTTTCTGATTATTTTTAATTTTCAGTATTGAAACTTCACAATAATGACATAAGCCAATGAAAGAGTAAAGAATTTGCTATACAGTATGAAGATAATGCTCTGAATGCTCTAAAGTGCAAGAGCAGAAGGAGGGGATTGACAGTAGAACTACAGAAAATCATAAACATTTCTTGCCCTAGGCTACAATGTAGATGTTTTAGTAATTATTTACCCTGTAGAATTACTTTTATTTGGAGATGGAAGACATTTTGTAGTCTTGTATTCTTCCAAACATTTTTATTTGATGTATAATTGGTTAGAAATACACACATTGTTAAATCTTGGTTAATACCCTCTAATGTGAGTGTACCCACTCCATTCCCAGATCTGTAATATAGACTAAAAGTATGGTGAATGTAGTTATTAACTACTTGTTGTGTCATGTAATACTCAAAGTACATGCTTCATACATGAAAATATGTTTGAGAAGTACATGATGGAGCATAGGAGATCAGTTATTAATTGCATCACCTCTAACACACATTTTCTCTAGGTCAAGCACACTACCTTAAATGGGACAGATTCTCTCCACTGCCTACTAGTTGGCTACTGAATTAAAAAAAACAATAAATCTGCCACTGTGGATTCAGCAAAACTAGCTGAACTTTTAGGGTGGCAAAAATACTTAGCAATCTGGCTAGGATCCTTAGACAACTGTAGCTCTGCCTTTAAAGTTTATTGATAGAGCTAGGAATAAAAATAAGAAACAAGCCACACGCACAAAAAAAAACCCCAAGGCCAGGGAGCCAGGTATACTTCTGATTAACGAATACAATCACAGAATACTGCCCCAAGATGTTTTATGCAATGCTATAAATCTATGATAAAAAAATCTTTGTAGATTGAATAAGACTTTGACTTATCAGCTTTCATTATGCTTCCTCAGTTAAACTACTTTGACTTCTAAATTAATTTGCATTGATTTTTAACCACTTTTGAACCTGTGCTGAGAGCCATAGCTGTTGTTCACATGGGAACCTCACAATAATAAGGTAACTATGCCCAAATTATAATCATGGAGCCATATGTTTGTCAATGTTGCCTTTTTTTCTTCAAAATTTGGATAGATACAGAAATTTAATCTTGTATATGATGTGATGTTACTGGTTCTTAGAAGAACAGAACTAAAGCTGTGTGGATTTAGGATACAGAAGGTCATCAAAGTATACAGATACTTTGACATGTTCACCAGTGTCATGGAAGGCCAGAATAGGCCAAAATAGGCCTAAACATGTCCTGCCTTGCCCAGACATGTTGTACTGCTCTCTCTCCTTCTGCTGTTGGGGAAAACAACTGCGAGAAAGGAAAACAAAAGGCCTGATGCCTCTTTCTCTCTTTCTAAACTTGTTTACAGGGTAACCTCACATGTTTATACACTTGTTTGTGTTCTGCCCTAAAATAAAGTAAAAGCAAGTCCTGACTTTACCTAATGTGGTTCAGTTTGGCAAAATGCCATTCTGATTGGCTAATCTGTGGCCAAAGGAGCCGTTAGTCTTGGGCTACATTGATAAAAAGAGATGAGCAGGTAAACACAACATGCTCTGCCTCAATGAGCTTTGGCCTCATTGACCTCTGCTATTGCATCCTGCCATAGTTAAGCTCTGCTAAGCTATAAGATAGCTCTGCCACATAATAACAAGCCCTGATACTTTGGGTTTGTATACTTGGAAACTGCCTTGTCTCAGTTTACCAGAAGATTGGCAGTAAGTGTCTTCATGTGATAGGCTTGCTTAGCCAGCGTGAAATTGTGCCAAGACTGCACGCCCACAAGACATCCTGCCTGCATCTCTGCAAAGCTCTGTGCCAAATCTGGAGTCCAAGAGGAACCAGGATCAGGTCAGAGATTGTATGCCTCTCTCTCAGCACCCTTGTTAGAGCCTGGGAAAACCAAGGCTATCAAGACACTGACAGAACTCTCTACGAGTGTTTGGGTACTGTCCGGAAATTGTAGTCAGCCCCAGGAGTCTGTATAATGTTTTCACGACCATTGCGAAGAACCAGTTATTAAAAACTGTGGCCAGTAGAGAGATTCCTGAGTATAAAAATTAATAAACAATATTAATTTAAATAAATACCATCTCCCAGCCATTACAACCAGTGAATCTAAGTACCAGTGAACTTTTTTTTAGGAACAAAATTCAATCCTATTCAACTGTAGAGGAAGCTTATCTTTCTCATATATCCCTAATTTCCTCACACATGCTATTTTTTCATTAGTTAAATGGCAAGAGTCTTTCTCCAGCATGAGGTAGATTTCCATTCAATTTCTTACACTGCATGAGTTAATAGTCTCCCCAACACTAGCTTTAGGTTGGTTTTGTAGGGGAAGCAGCTGTAGCATTATTTCTTTTCGTTGTCTTCCACTTGATTTCTACTTGCATTCACTGCATTTTGTACATGTTCCCAAAACACCCATTAGTTAAAGCCTTTCATGTTTGTGTCAATGAACTAACGTTTATTTTTCTGATCAAACTTTGACCTGAATTTGAAATAAAACTGCCTAGATCATCAATGTCAGATCAGGATTGAAATGATTTTGGTTTCTCACTAAAAAGAACACTTGACTCCTGTAGAATTCTAAATTTTGAAAGCACTGAATTACACCTTAGATTCTGTTGCCCACATTACTCTTTCTACTTTTATTTTCTTTTTAATCTGATATTATTTATGAGAGTAAGGTCTCATTAGGATAGTTAGGGTGTGCTTAACCCTTCCTATTCCTTCTTCAAAATCTCATTGCAAGGCAATTTAGCTTATTTTAATCCCTTTCTTGGTATTTAGTATGAAGTTTGGTTCATCATGACCATCCCTTCAATTGTATGTTGAATGCATATGTTTTATGAAGTGAATGACAAACCTTCAGAAGATGATATATACATTAATCTGCCCTGTACTGGTTTGAGGTTAATTGTAATATTTTAATTAAAAAAAAAAATTACATTATAGGCTATGATGAGAAAACAATGGTGAGTCGATTTCACCCATAGGCTTGCTGAGATGCATAAATAAAGGACACAAATACAGATAAGGGAGAGAGCCTCCCTCTGGGAGTCGGTGTGTCTTCTGGCATTCTGCTGTGTAACCCAACTAAACATTCTGATTCTACCCCCCTCTTGCGGATCTTCCACACTCACCTTGCACGTAAGGTAGACCCTGGGATAAGGTAGAGTGGTGGAAAGAAGGTGGAAGGGTGGTTGGGAGCCCCTCCTGGGGATTCTGATTTCTGGGAGGAGTATTGTGGGTTTGTATTACCTTTAACTTGTATATTTCTGTATGTAACTGTATATTGTGTATATATCTGCTTGTATATTGTGCTAAGCTGTAAACAGAGCTTCATTCCTTAACTTCCAGCTGGCTAAGTCTAGTCTGGGTGATTTTCATAGTGTGGGGGGCAGGTAACTCCCAAACCATCACACACCCATCACAGTCACCTTAAAACTGTGTTACATTCTTCACTTTCTAAAATACATATTCAGACCTCTTATTTTCACACTAGCCCAAAATCCCAATAAAGATTACTTCAATTCAAAAACTGACATAGAAATTCACATGTCATCTAAACATGTACTCATATGTTTTAATACCCTTTTAAAATAAAAGTTTATTTTCTACATCATTTGCTTCAGAATAGTGTGGCTGTTTGATTAAATTCAAGGCAGCCAAGATATACAACAAAGTCTCCAAAGGATAGATAAAAGGATATCAAAATAGCACTTCTATTTCATCTTCTATGAACACTAGAAGGGAATATGTTAGCAAATAATAAAGTGTTTTGGCCTTGAGCCTGTACAAATCATGCTCTGATGTCTGTGTAGCATTTTCCAGCCTCAGTTTCCACCCAGTTTAAAGATGTGATTATGTTTTGAAGCACTGTCTTCATTTAAGGTCAAAAAAATTCTTCACCGTGCTAATCAAAGTGAATACTTATTGCCATATCTAAATTCTGACATCTAAAAGAAACCACGCAAATGAGATATGTGACTGCATTACTAGAAAAGCCTATCAAATGCTGAACACAAAAACACAATGAACCCCACTATATTGACTGAAGCCCTTCATATGTCTTCTCTATAGTGCAAATTAGACTTGGATTTCTGAACTTTAAAGTATAGGAATCCTTGGTTGTGTGTTCCTCAGTGCATACTGATGTCTGTACTAAACCAAAATTTAAGATATTTCATTAAAAAAAAAAAAAAATCTGTGGTTGTGTTTCCTGTGCTTGTAGATTCAGGACTGAAGAGCTGGTAAATTGAACAATTTCTCTGATAACCCTGAAGATTGTCTTTGAAATAAAATATAATATTTTGTGATGGTTTTCTTTATAGTATTTGGCTTTATGACTTTGATCTGATTTTCTTAAGGGTTACATATTCTTTAATTCACAGACCAATTCTTTCTATTATTGAAATAAAGCTTTTATCAAACATGGAAGCTAGCTTTCTTATTTCTGGAATTAATATGCACTGAAAATGTAAATATATTTGTAGCATCCAACAAAGGGGAGCATTAGTATAATTTTTAGTATAATAAAATTATATATAATATACATAATATATATAATATATATAATTATAGATATGTATTTTAATAAAATTATAATTATTTATTAGGTATAATTTTTAACATTGATTAAATAACTTTACATATTTTTCTTATTTTTTAACTCCAAGAAGTTTTAAAAGTTACTCTAAAGAGATGGAATTTGATTTTAATCCCATAGAATTTTTCTGTTTGTACAGAAATCTGTAGTATTTTTACAGATCAAATCAATCATTAGACAAAAGGAGAGCAGTGGTTATTGTCTGGATTGACTTCAATAAGACTTTCAATGCTGTCTCATATAGGTCTCCACAGAGAAGCTGAAAACACATGGGCTAGGTAAACAGAAGTACCATAGGGGTCGATTCTGAGTCTAATCTTGTCAACATCTTCATTAATGATGAGGTAGAGTATATCCTTAGCAAGTCTACACAAAACTGAGAGGAGTATGACCAGAGGGTCATATTGCCATCCATTGTAATCTTGAGAGGCTGAAGAAATGGTCTGACAGGAAACTTTTGAATTTCAGAAATGCAAAGTTCTGCACCTCAGTAGGTTTATACTGGATCTTCAGAAGAAGTTTTTCAGTACGGAGGTAGTGGGTTTCCGGAATAGGATGCCCAGGGATGCTGTGGATGCCTCCTCCCTGGGGGTGTTCAAGGCCAGGCTGCATGAGACCTTGAGCAGCCAAGTCGAGTTGAGAGCAGTCCCTGCACATGGTGAGGAGATTGGGGTAGATGATCTCTANTGAACATTAGCCATTAACATTTCCTTGGGGCAGAGAGGGCTAATGCTATCTAGGCAGAAGGAATGGTGTCATTAGTTTGAGTACGGTGTCATTAGTTGCTCTTCTCACTGTTGAGATCACACCTGGACATGTAGCAGTTAGACAGAGTCCAGTGAAAGACCATTAAAATGATTAAGGGATTAAAGCATCTCTCAGATTAGGAGAGACAGAGAGCTTGGACTGTTCAGTCTACAGAAAAGAAGTCTCAGGGACATCTTATCAATACCTGAAGGAAGAATGTAAAGAAAATGAAACCAGGGCCCTTTTCACTAGTGTGTACTGACAGGAGAAGAGGTTATGCACACAAAAGTAGGTTCCATTAGGAAATATTTATACTGTGATGGCTTTTTGGAACTGGAACGAAAGCTCCATGCTCAGAGATTAATTCAATAGACATCTAGACATGGTCCTGGTCATCTGCTCTAATTTGCCCTGCTTAAGCAAGAGGTTATACTAGGTCTATACAGAGGTCCCTTCAAACCTCATCCAGTCTATGACTCTGATTCTGTGTTATTCTGTAATTTTGATCCTATAATTCTGTNGGAATAATCACATGCACCAGTGTATACTGAGAGCCAACTGCTTGGAAAGTAGCCATGCAGAAAAGGACCTGGGGCTTCTGGCAGACACAAAGTTGAACTGTGATGGGTTAGGGAGTTCCCCGCCCCCCCACACTTTGTAAAATGACCCAGACTAGAACTCAGCCNAGAAGTCTCAGGGACATCTTATCAATACCTGAAGGAAGAATGTAAAGAAAATGAAACCAGGGCCCTTTTCACTAGTGTGTACTGACAGGAGAAGAGGTTATGCACACAAAAGTAGGTTCCATTAGGAAATATTTATACTGTGATGGCTTTTTGGAACTGGAACGAAAGCTCCATGCTCAGAGATTAATTCAATAGACATCTAGACATGGTCCTGGTCATCTGCTCTAATTTGCCCTGCTTAAGCAAGAGGTTATACTAGGTCTATACAGAGGTCCCTTCAAACCTCATCCAGTCTATGACTCTGATTCTGTGTTATTCTGTAATTTTGATCCTATAATTCTGTTTACATCATAACAAACAAAAGTAGAAGCAACTAAGAACTATGAACTATGAGTAAAACATATTGAAGTTTGAGACCTTGTAAAGAGTTACCCTCCTGGGGCTGGTCTGAACCTGACCTCAGGTGTAGTAGTTAGCCCACTCCCACTTCCTGTCTAGACCCCCTATAACAACTGAGGAAATTCATGTTTCACTTTCTCTTTGACCTGCCTGCCTGCCAGCAGCACCCTTGTTCATGCTGCTCCAGTTTTTGCCACATGGCCACCCTACCACATGGTGGGAATCTACCTCCATCCATTGCCATCAATCTGGTTGGATCTTGTTTCCTTTCCCTATACCTTTTTGTAACTCTCCTTACCTTTTATTGTTAAAGTTTTTCTTTTAACTTCCAAATTGAAGCAAAACTATTCTTTGGGTGTTTTACACCTTTTCACTCTCTACATCTAATTCCTTTCTTTCCAAAGGGGGGCAAGGGGAAAGTATGCTATTATTGTATTGTTCTGTTAGGCTTTTCAGCTCTGAGAAGCTTAAACTAGAACCAATACAGACTTGATCAGTGAATTTAGTGTCAAATTCAGATGCAGGTTTGGTTCCAGATCAGGAAGCAGAGGAATCTAAGCCTTTGTTCTGCAAGACCTACTTCTTTGCTTTCTGGATTTGGGGTAAAAAGGTGATATTAACTTATATGTTGGATAAAAACGTAGCAGTGGTGTTGCATTTGTTCTTTGATAAGCTAAGATTGATCAAATTTCTGCTGTTAAAAGCTTACATTCTTGACTCTTCAACCAGATTATTAATGTTCTTATTTCTGCTTCTTCTGTCATCTAATTTTTCAGAGCATAGAAGACCTGCTGAATGTTCTTGTCTCTCACAAAGGCCAGCAGTGGCTGGGAGCATGCAATAGTTCACAGATATGCTCAGTAGCAGAAGTGCTCTGCAGATCTGGTATCCAAGACAATTTCAGATAAACCAGTAAAAACACAGAAATGGAATAGTTACATATTTTTATTTAGGCTCTTAATTTCTTAGGCTGATATACTCAAGGACCTACCTTGCCTTGATGCACAGACCCATCTCTTTGGTGCTGCATATGAATCAAAGAACCACACTGAAGACTCACACATGAAACAGTTCAACCGAGAACTAATAGCTAAGTTCAAGATTTCTTCAGTTGTTACCTCTAATTAGTTATATACTTTGTGTACTTGTTCTGAAAGTTCTATTAAAAGGTCACAATGAATGCCACTCTGTGCTAGAGTGTGCTCTAATATATTTCAGTTGTTAATTGTTGTTAACTATAGTAATAGAATCAGTAATAAATTAATTACAGCTAGGTGTTCAGTAAGATTTAAACTTATTTACAAAGAGGAGAAATTATCCCACAAAATAATCCTCATTTACTTAAGAGCATTTACTATAAAAACATTTTTCATTTTCTTTGAGAAATCATAGCTTCTGAATTTACCTCCTGTGGGAATTTACCTCCTGTGGGAGTATGAAACATTATTTATTGCAATACAGCTGTGACAGCTGGAATTAGAACTAGCACACAAAGAGAAGCTGACAGAAGCTGTGAACCTGTAGGCTAACAGAGGATTTCAGCCTAAGCAAGCTATCCATATTTAAGTCCAATATTCAATATTAATGTTAGACCAACAGATTTGCTTCTGTCAAGATTTACAAAGTAGAACTATCCTGTAAATTAGACATTTTTTCTCATTAAACACTTGAATCTCAGCACAAAATAAATTAGTATGACTAGGATGAGACGTATTGCTCAGAGAGGTTTTTGGAAAAGCATTGTACTAAACACAAACACAGGAAATCATCAGAAACAGAGCTCAACTACCACTAGTAATAAATCTTTATTACCATAATATCTATATTTTACCAGTTTTACAGAGTCTAAGAACAAGAAAATTTCATATTTCTAATTCTAAAGGAAGAAAGATTTTTATAAAATGAGAGATAAAGGCTATAACAAAACCCAAACACACAAACAAAACGAAACACAAAGAAACAAAAAAAACCAAACACACAGCAAAAGTCTACCACAAAATCCACAAACAACCAAAAAAGTGAGAACATTCTGAGGAGTCACATCTTCTGCTTGTGGGTTTGTTTGTTTGGGTTTTTTAGTTACAAATCTTATTAGTCATATGTAAATCTACAATACAAAAATAATTCCTACAAATTCATTACACTAAGTGTGATTATGCTTATCCCTATTCTTTTCAGTCAGTAGTCTTTAGCAACAGATAAAAGCATTGCTGAGGTGCTGGAGGAATGTAGAAGACAATCACTGACAGAAACAGAGACTAAGGCAATATTACACAGATGGCTGAACACTGCACTAGTATAGATATGTTGTCACCAACTCTGCAAATTGATAAACATGTTCCTCAGATAAAGATGACAGAAAACTGGGCCACTATCTCTATTCTACTCAATATCTAGAATGACATAAAATCCTGGCTTTAATTAAATATCTGAAGCATTCTTTTACTAGCATCCTTTGTGATTGACAAAAGCCTCACATAACTTCAGTCATCACGATTTACAATTCTAAAAGTTAAAAATAAGCTTTTAGAATTGTAAGATCATTCTGTGAAATTTCTACATATCTACAAACTGAACATCACAATGTTTCTTAGAGTAGATGCAAAAAAACAAATCTAATGGTTTTATCTGAATGTACTAGTTTTGGCTGGGATAGGGGTAATTTTCCTCATAGTAGATGGTAAGGGACTATGTTTTGGATTTGTTCTGAAAACACTGTGGATCATATAGAGATGTTGTAGTTATTGCTGAGCAGTGCTCATACAGAGTCAATATCTTTTCTACTTCTCACACCATCCCACCTTGAGTAAACTGAGGGTTCACAAGAAATTGGGAGGGGACAAAGCTGGAACAGCTGGCTCCAGCTGCAATACAAGCTGTGGGGAAATAAAGAGGAAGAGAGCAGAGACATTTGGTGTTATGGAAGTTGCCTTCCCAACTAACCGTTACATGTGATTGAACCCTGCTTTCCTGGAGATGGCTGAACATCTGCCCCAAAACAGTGAATTGATTCTTTTTGGTTTACCTACTAAATTGTCTTTATCTTACCCTATGAGTTTTCTGCATTTTAATCCTTCTGATTCTCTCCTCCATTCCACTGACAGGGACTAAGTGAGCAGCTGTGTATTGCTTGTTTGCCAACTGAGGTTAAATCAGTACACCAGAATAATTTGGAATTTGTGGGTTGGATTTTAATGTATAAATGTTAACAATGAGATACATTGGCAGTAGCCACAAATATTAATAGCTTCAAAATAGAAGGAGGAAGATCAGATATGGCTCTACCAACCAGCAAAAGTTTCATTTGATATTAAATACTTTAAAAAGGTAAGGTAAGTCTGAAAGAAGAGAAGCCTAATGAGCCAGATGATAAATAATTAAACCGTATTCGGCATGCATACAGCTACCTGTGAAAATGACATGTTGAGATATTTCATGTTTCCATCTTTTAAAATTAGATATAGAACTCATATATTTATACATAAATAACAGTTTCATATAAAAAGTGGATGACTCAGAAACTTTTATACTATATCCACACAAGAAAAAGGGTGAAGTAAACAGCTTGCCAAAAAGATCCAGGTTCAGTTGCACAAGGATTTTAGTCTCTAACAAACAGATTGTTTAAAAAAGTCTGCCCAGGAAGGTAAGATTTAGAGGAAAGAGCATCATCTTGGAGCTTCTTTTACTGCATACTTCAGTTCCTTTATGCAAAAGCAAATGATACTTGATAAAGTAACACATCTGATATAACTACAGTTTTATATCAATGCTGAACAAGTTTTTAGCTAAACAACAAAATAAATTTTCTTGGTTTCTACAAGGGACACATGATATTCACCTAGAACACATTCCAGAATAATTAGAGGAACTTAGAACTAATTCAGCTACTTCATTGTGAAATGAAGAATAGTCGTTTAGTCTATATTCTTTTTCAGTACTAAACAGCAGTTGCTAATAAGTACACTTTATTAGACTTAATTAGTTGTGCACCATTGCTATTATCATGTCATAACACAATTTTTGACAATTTATACTATGACATGACAGTGAAAGAACACCATCAGCTAGATCAAATGCACTGCACAGAAAAACAAACACGAAAGACCATTACAAAATTCTTTAAATTTTTAAAACAAACCATTCTAGAAAGCAAAAACTATATTATTCAAAAATAAATGTTTGCTGCACAAGTTTTAAAGATATTTTTTAATGTTGGATATTTTAATGAAAACAGACTTTTTCATGGGGAAAATCTCTAGTTTATGACAAAAAAAAAATCAGGCTCTTTGAGATCCACTTTAGGGCTGACTCTGCAATCCACAGAGTGTGTGTTGTTTTACACACAAGGTAACATGCATTAATTAGCTGATGTAATATGATGACTAACAGATGGGATGCATAAACCAGTGCCAACAACACTTCAGCAGTTTTTATTTAATACATTCACCTTTCGGAAAGTCATGAAGATTCAAGGATAATGTCATTACCTTTTGCTTTTATGTTTTCAAATGCCCGGCTTTAATTCTGATATTTAACTGTGAGAATGATTTTATCCAGGACACTGCCTTCATTTTTTCCATCTAATTGGTAAATTACACCTCCAGTATCAAAATATTGGTCATTCAGAGAAAACTACATGTGATAATATACTAATTTAAATTTATATCTTTCTAAGAATATTGTTTTCCTCTTCATTACAATCATAAATGCTGGTATAGACTTCTAATGTAGAAAGAAAGCTGAACTGTGAAACTTTAAAATATGTCTATGCGTAGTTTATTGTCGCTTCATGAAGTTTCTAATATTTTTAAACACGAATGCCATGTTTTTACTGTCATCTACTGTTGCATTACAGATGGTCAAGGCCATATGTGAAAAGAGAATGCAGTGAATTAACATAAACAGACTAAAAGCCACAAATAACTACCTTTCTCAAAACCTGTAGATAACAAGTAAACTCCAGGGGTGATTTCCAAGCATGTTTATTGCACTAAAATGTTTATTAGAGTGATTTATACAAACACTTGCATTTTAGAGAGTTCAGAAAAAGGATAGAAAAGCCTTGCAAACTATGATCTTACCCAGTGACTACCGGGAAAGTAAAATACATAAACTAAAGCCTGGGAGTGGAATTCAGCCTTTCCCTTTCCAAACTGTAGTCCGCATTCTTCCTAAGCTCCATGTTCCAGTCCCAGTTTGCAAATTGACTGAGCAGAGTGAATGGAGTGCTCCTATCTCTGCTTATTGCTACTTATGGTATTGTCACTAACCTTTTCACTCAAATTACAGAATAGGCTGTCGTGTTACATGCAATCTTGTAATCAGTGAAAAGAATACAGTGTATGTGGAAAGGCAGTAATTTACTGTTAAAGTCCTTGTAGCCATCTAATAAATCTTATTATTTCTCTTGCAACAATACTAACACTGATATTTCAAATTATACATAGTTAAGATGATACAAGTACCAACTACCTCATGTCTACCCCTTCCTCTGATAGCTATTCCTCCTTCACTGTTCCATTAAATTTTTAGGTAAATGACCACTTTAAGGAAAAAAGGGTGAGGACCTAGCAATTAGCATCCTGGTGCCATGAGATTATGTTATGGAAGATGAACACTTTCTCGTTCTTCCTAGTGGATCGTTTTCTGCACCTACATACCTTTGTTTCAGGAACATTCTCAGATTTAGGTTTAAGCTAGACACCTACAGAAGCCGTGGATATGAAAAACAACAAAATTGTGTCCCAGGACACACAGAAGTCTAGTTGACTTCTCAAGTATGAGGACATTTTTAGCAATCATCTAGTTTTGATTATTCTTTAAATCTTCTTTTAAGCAACTCTACTTTCCTTGTCTTTACACATAGGTTATTGTCCAAGATACAGGTGTTAGATTCCATATAAATGTGTTTTCAAGGTATAATTAATTGTAAAGACATTCTCAGAATTAAAACTTCTTATTGTTATTGTTATTACTATTATTGTTACACAATTTTATATATTTTACTTTGATTCTCCTTTTACATGAGAAAACAAAGTTGATTTAAAGATTAATGTGCAGTAGAAAATGGTTTCTCATGAAGACCTGCAATAGAACTGAGTACATAGAATAAATTAGTTCTATTAAGCTGGCCTTACACACTGATCCTCTTTTTTTTTTTTTAAGTAATTATATGAGGTGATCACTGTAGTTTATAAGTGCTCATGAAATGCTTAGCCTTTTGTAAATGAGCTTTTTGAGTAATTCACTTTGGTTTTCAATGTAGACAAATTATTTCAACACAAGACTTATATGGATGTAAGAATCAGTATTCTATTTGACTAAACTTGAAGTACCATCTGGAAACTTTAAGTAGAATCTAAAGAAATACATCATTTACATTGAGTTAACTACTTTATGTATATATTTGGGTTTTATTCCTTTAATGCTTATCCCATAAATTAGGATAAAACAGCAGAGCATTAAAATAAATTAAAAAATCAGGGAGAAGACATGGTATTTGTCTCTCTTACTGGTAGATGTGTGTGCATTTTAAATTATAACCTGTACTGTACAAATTTAATTTTGATTAATGATTTAGATCATCTTAAGCTATATTAAAAGGTAAGGCAAATGATTAAGACATTTAGTTAAGGCATGTTTTATGTCTTTTTCCTAATGAAAAAGAATACATAATTGCCTTAGAATGGAAGGCAATACAAATCAATAGCTATCATACATTTAATGAAAGTCCTGATTCAATTTTCTGTTATAACTTAAATCTTTATTTTAAAGGCCTGAGGTCACAGATCATTCCAGTTAACCAGAACATGCAGGGCATTTCCCAGTTCTGGTAAAATTTGATGATATTTGTGCAATTCAGAATTCCACCATTAATTCTATATAAGGGCAGAATTTGGCAAGATTTTCACAATTTTGTCGATTTGTGTTTGAATAACAGATTTGCACATTATATATGCACTGGGTGATGAGAGGTTTGGATAGACCAAACCAATGGGCTTTACAATATAAACTTAAAAACAACAAAGTCAATGTCCCATACGCTATTATTACCAGTGAATACTTCATTATTTAAAAATGTTATCCACATTTAAAAATATCACTTCTTCAAATTTAATACCAATTTATTGTGAGGATTTCTGGATTCTGGTTGCTAACTCCCTGTTGACTCCATACATTTGATTCTTTTAAGTCATTATCATATCTTAAAAAAGAAACATTCTTCAGACACCAGAGACACAAAAGTCTTTTCATTTCATAGTCGCAAGAATGATGCACAGGGAAATTAATGACATGTCTAAAGACACATTGGAAGCATTTACCAGGCACATTGAAAGTATTTCCCCAATTTCTTGAGCATCCTGTCACTGAAGTAAAATGGCTACTGAAAATACAAAATAGCCTAGGAAAAATCATGAGTTGCCTTAAGATCTAAGCTTCAAACAATGGAAAATGCAAGTTTTATGACTACGAGATTTGGGGCTCTTCAGCCTGGAGAAAAGAAGGCTTCAAGGAGACATTATAGTAACCTTCCAGTATCTGAAGGGGACCTACAGGAAGGCTGAGGAGGGATTATTTGCAAGGTCTTGCAATGACAGGACAAGGGGAAATGGGTTTAAATTGGCAGAGGGCAGATTTAAACTAGATGTTAGGAGGAAGTTCCTTACAGTGCAGGTGGTGAGACACTGGAACAGGTTGCCCAGGGAGGTTGTGGCTGCTCCCTCCCTGGAGGTGTCCAAGGCCAGGTTGAATGAGGTCTTGAGTGACCTGTGCTAGTGGGAGATGTCCCTGCCTGTGGTGGGGGATTGGAATTAGATGATCTTTGAGGACCCTTCCAACCTTACCATTTTATGACCACATCATTCATGAAGCTCAGATCCACAAGGACATAATTCTTGAAATCTGAATTTGAAGTTTACAACAAGCACCACTCCCCAAACATGTCAAAAGTATGTAAGGACCTCCATTTTTGAAATGCATCATTTGCCATGTGAAACCTATTACAGGACCAAGATCCCAGCCTGCTTCCTGTGCCTGAACAGCAGAGAAACCCTGCGGGAGAATCTTTGAGTGTTGGCCCTAGACAAACGTCCATCAGAGGGATGCCCCAATGGACCCTATGTTTTTAAAATTTTCATGTCTTGCTCATAAAATTCCCTCCATTCTCTCTTGCTTGCCCAGTGAGCCTTTGTTTTATTTGTTTTGATGGGTTTTCTTTAGTTTCACCAGGATGGATTTAAAATAACTGCCAGACACAAGAAGTGCCACTGTGAGAGTTAGCTCTGGAGGAGGTGAGAAGAGCAGGTCTGACTGCAGCCTAGAGCCCCCTTGTTCACCCAAACTGGAGCAAAACGCATCCCAGTAATATCACCTAAGTACCTTCATACACCAACCCACAGATCTCTAACCTACACACTGAATTTTGCTGCCAATCCGGTGTGAGCAGGCTGCCTGTGGTACCTTGCTCTCTGTGAAACTGCAGCATTCCTACTATTGCATAATCAGATCCATACAAAACAGAGAAGTCTACTTACAAGATTCACAAATTTATTAAGCAATGGCACGGAGTTAATTTCCCAACTATGCAGGCTGAGAAGTAGTTAGTTACTTTTGCTAATGGCCACACAAGTATGCACCACTTCTTTGTAGGAATGATGCAAGAATTTAGCTCCGCAACAAAAACTTCACCAAAAAACATCTTTTTTTTTTTTTTGCTCCAGGAGATGTCCAAGTCTTGGAACTGTCCAGACAGATTAGTTGGGCAGGACATCAGGGTCAGCATGAGTGGTGCTGCTTTTCAGGGAGGGTGGCCGTGAGCCAGTCAGGTTGTCACCTCACTCATAGGCAGAGTTCCCCAGCTGGAGGCAGAGCTGATGGCAGCAGGGTCAATGAGTGTTGGAAAGGATTCTCATGTGAATAAGCCATGTCTGAGATTAGAGAAGGAAATCAAACTGCTCAAGTAGGGGACTAGTAGCTGCACAGGCCTGAGATGCTGCTTGGGCAGGAAGCAAAGTCTCCAGCTCAGCTGAAATGACGTCCTGGGTCTGTGAAGCATGACCCAGGCCCTGAGGGTGGCCAGTCTATACTAGGAAGCCTCATTACTGTGCCAAGAGCACCAAGGCTGAAAAAAATCTTGCATGTACATCTCTGATGGTCCTGATAGAGAATTTGAAAGAAGATATCAGGTTGAAGTATTGTGGAGCCCATTTACTCAGCTGGCAGAATTGTCCTCCAGGTATACATCTCTTTGACAAACATGTTAGTCAGACAATCCAGGATTTCTTGGCCATCACTCAGGGATGATTTGCTGAAACAGGGACTTGCCTTATTTGCAATCAAAATTTTAAATTGTTTAAAGAGGAATTTTCATTAAAACTACAATGATATATTTCCTTCAAAATAGAATTTTTAACTGCGTACATTACTTACAGTTATCTAAACACAATTTAATAAGCCTACCTTGAAATGCCAGTTTCCCAGAAACAATTAAGAGTGAAAAATTTGGTCGTGAAATGTAGCAGTATGATAATATTTGCTGTCTGTTTTTTTAACCACAGTCATAAAATCACTGGAACTGAGATGCTGATTTCACATCTGCTTTACTTTTGAGTCAGAGGTACAGTGCAAATCTGAAACTCCCTAAGAATGCATGATTTTTATCTGAATAAATATTTATCTGTGACTTACAGATAAGACATATTTAGAATACTTATTGCATGTACATGAAGATGATTAAGCAAATAAACTCTAATGTAATATTAGATTAAAAAAAAAAACAAACCACGTATTTTATCAGATATAAAGATCAGAGCACTGGCTCTTACATGAATCAGGGTTTTGATAGCAGACCAGTGTATCCAGCAGCAGTATAGAAAGGGAAAGGGTTAAGCTGTGGTTCTCAATTACTTTACAATCATGTTTTGAAAATAAACTTAGCAGTTTTTCAGGGAAGACCATGCATTACAGACGGTCTCTAAGAATTAGATAAAAATCGTCATTACTGACAGAGCTGTCAAAAAGTCTGGCTTGGGCCCTGTTAACACTGAAGATACATGTTGCAGAGATTCCTGATTCAGAACTGCGAGTCCTGAAGAAAACAGGACCTTATATCTGTCAGTGAACTAAAAGTACTATCCTTACGTATTCCCCTCCTGCAAACACCAAGAGAAGAACAAGAGTTTTCAAAGTAAGATTTAAAAAACAAGACAAGTTGCCTGTTAATTAATCAGGTCAGTCTTTAAATACCATGCTCACGAGGGAATAGTTTAAATTAACAAAACTGATTTCACTGAAATTCCGAACTGATGTCTTCACATTCATATGTAAAATGATAAGTGGCTAATTGTATTTCATTCTGACAAGGAAAACCTTTAAACATATGTATCATAAGAAATACTTAATGAGTTTGAAAACTCAGTTTCTCTAACCAGGAACATATTATCAATAGTTATTCAAAAGCAATTTTCTAAATTACCATACTGACATTGTAATATCAGCATCAGTAATCCAGATTTACAAACACCCATTTCTGTGGTAGGTATATCTGTAGTTTAAGTTCTTACTTGCTTCTGTTCTTATACAAGGCAATGTGTCTCTCTTCCATTTAGCCTGAATCACATGAGATGACTCAGTTGTTAATTTAAGACACCCACCCACCTGTAGAAGAGGAATGCATACCAAAGTTTCTCATAATCTAAAAAAATTAAAGTTTGACTCTGGCTTAACAGACCAACAGCAAAACCAAACCAAAGAGCTTTTTTGACCAGAATGGGACATGACATCCTATCTATCAACAAGTGCTTTTCCTAAATTTTTGTCTTTCTAGTTTCACACGTGTACATATGCAGTAGTTATAAAAATCAAGATAATATTGCAAAAAAAAAACCAAAACAAACCTGTAATAAATTGGTAGTCAAATGTGTACTATTCTTCACAACTGAACTATTGTATTGTATCTGGAATGCTTTGTCAAGTTCTGAACTCTCCAGTAAAGGAGGAGATGTGAAGTTCCTTATCGCTGGATAAGGAATTGACTGGATGGACACACATAGAGAGTGGTGATCAATGGCAAAATGTTCCCCTGGAGACCGGTGACAAGTGGCGTCCCTCAGGGGTCAGTGCTGGCACCAGTGCTGTTTAACATCTTTGTCAGTGCCGTGGACAGAGGAATTGAGTGCAGCCTCAGCAAGTTTGCAGATGACACCAAGCTGTGTGGCACAATCGACTTGCTAGAGGGCAGGGATGCCATCCAGAGGGACCTGGGCAGGCTGGAGAGGTGGGCCCAGGCCAACCTCATGAAATTCAACAAGGCCAAGTGTAAGGTCCTGCAGCTGGGTAGGCACAATCCCAAGCACAAATCCAGGCTGGGTAGTGAATGGCTGGAGAGCAGGACTGAGGAAAAGGACCTCAGGGTCTGGGTTGATAAAATTCTCAACATGAGCCTGCAGTGTNCCCTTCCAACCTTACCATTCTATGAAAAAAAAAAAAAATTACTGGAGAGACTTCAGCTGAACACTAACAGAAGTAAGGAAGTGGAGCATGTCCCATAGTCAGAGACAAATATTACACTGTTTTGTTCTCCAACTGTGACAACTCCACAGCTAAGTGTTCATCAGTGTTTTTCATTCTGAACACTGATTTGAAAAACTAATTATAATTCATATTAGGTTAAATATCTAGCACAAAATTATTGCTACAATGGAGAAATTATTAAAAATAATATACAACTTTCTGTATATTTCTACACAATAAGGACAATACCAGGATGATATCAATGTATTTCAGCTCTAAACTCTTAAGAAAATCTCATAGGAACATGTATTTTATGTAGTATGCACTATTTATATTAGCAAAATGTGCTATTACATGTTCCTTTTGATTTTCATAATGCTTCAGTGTCAAACAGCAGGGTACAGTATGGATCATGTTAAATAATGATTATAGCAGAGAACTAACTGTATATTTTGCCCTCCAAAAACACAGAATATTTCTTGCACATCTGAGATATAGAACATTTTTAAACCATAATTCTGTGGCTATCATTTGTCATGTATATTGTACATGTGTGTCTTGATAACTACTCATTAAAATCTTAGTTTCATATTATAGTCTTTATCTCAGTGGTTTATTCTATACTTATATGGGTGTGCAAAAAAATCCGAAAACAGTAAATTGTTTATCTGAAGATGTATCATCCAACTGCTCTTAAATAGAACAACTAATTTCCATGTTTAAGGAAAACCATAAATGTATCAGACGTAAATGAGCATAATTAATATTCTCCATCAAAGGAATATAAAACTTTGTGAGGCCTGAAAAGTCTGTGTTTCTTTTCTTTTTTTTTTTTTTTTTTTTTTTTTTTTTTTTTTTTTTTTTTTTTATTTTCTTGTAGCAAAATTCAAACTGAAAGGGGCTATGACTGCTTTTTAAAATACATCATTGGGCAACCACTTAAGAGGAAAAAGAGCTATAGAAGATAAAGCATATCGTTGGCATGAAAACAAATGTGTAAGCACTAGCTAAGAATAAATTTATGCTAGAAATAGGGAAAAAAATCTCTACTCATCAAGGAAGTGATTCTCTGGAACATTCCAAGAACAATACCTGGTGACCCAGCAGGTCATTCCTCATCCTCAGTCTTCAGTTTTCCTATGTTTAAAACATTGCAGGCTGTGGTCTCCCAAACAGCTGTGGCTTCTTGCTACATTAGCTAAATGTCACTTTAAAGAGTACAGAGGAATACAAACTGAAAAGAATTCATGCAGTACAAAGGAAAACACACTTTTAGAATAACACTAAAGCTGAAAACCTCATTTTTATTAATTTCCAACTACCGTTTTTCAAGCTTTTTAAGTATTTTGCCAGTTTGTCAAAGGTAATGTTGTCCTTGAGGATTTGCCCTGCAGTTTTATAGCTACTAGCTTTTCTTATTTACAACTGCATTAAACAGGTCACCTGATAGTAGCATAAATGGGTATGAAGCAGTGGTGATATTTAGTCATCCCTAATAAGAATGCCAGATAGGAAATATGTGTTCCAAGGGGCCAAGAGAATATAGATTAATTACATTATGGAATACAGAGCATGGAAACCCCAAGTTATCAGTTAAATTCTTACTATTTCAGTGGAATCAACAAGATTAATTATTCTGAAATGCTAATGTTGAAATCTCTGGTAGACTATTAGGTGGTGTCTTTTTCACAGACAAATTTATTGGGACAAGGAATATGTTTGTGGGAAAGGGAGAGGTTTATCCTCCACACTAGCACGGCTTTTGACAGGACTGCACAGCTGTTTATCAGTAGTTGACATACCAGTCTCCTCTTTATAGACACGTATTACTTTTATTGTAATCACCACTATTTATCTTTGGACACTCGGTTGCATATTTCTACATAAGGAGACATCTGGGCTCCAACAGAGGGCTGAGAAGCAAAAAATCCTGGAGATCGTCTGAGCTAAGGCAGCTGCACTGTAAAGGCTTTGCAATGTCTCAGTCACTCATCTATGTAACACTCACAAATGACAGGAGTGGAGTTATGGACCAACTCTGCATAAAGCTGCAACGTTTTTCAACTTCATATAAACCAGGAAGGACAAAGGCTGTGTGAAAGCATCTTTATGTGCCATCCACATACATTTCTGCATCACTAGCTGCTTCTAGTGTACATTATCTGCAAATTTCACTCCCCGGGGTCATCGTCTTAAAGAATAGTTTCCCCACTCACTACCACCTACTTGTATTTTCAGATCTAGAAATGTACAGTAAGTACTGTAGTTGCAATTCTTAACTTAATTGGCAGTCTTTCAAGTGCAATTATGTCTAAAAGGCTGGCCTTTAATCTTGCTACACTGCTAGTTAAAATGCCTGATTTTTTTTTTTTTGATACACTGACCATATTCACTCATTTTAAATATCACTCTGACAGCTCTATACAACAAAAATCACTGGGTTTGAGAAGTTCATTCAATAAATGACTTTAACATTTAGAGTAATATGAAGTAGATATTTTCCCTACCAAAAAAAAATAAAAATATTTGGTTCTTTCAGCTAACTAGCGTAAAGTCAACAAAAAATTAAAAAATTAAAATGTACTTTATCTTTAATCTAACTCACTTTTGAAAATAGCTGTTTATTTTAAACTAACTTTGATTTACTCTAGCAAGATTGTTATTTCAGAAAACACGGTTGCTGAGAAGGTGTCTCCTTTCTTTTTTCCAATTGAAAGCAAGAAGGGGGAAATATGGATACTATTAACAGTCTTTCTGTTGCTAGCAGTCTCTGTACCTTGGCAGAAATACACTATCTTGATGTTTCTTCGGTCATGTTTGCATTAGACATTCATTTTTCTTTAAAAGAAAAAAGAGGGATGCTTCCAGCCCTAAGTTTGAAACTACTTTTTTCCATCCTAGAGAATGTATTCCATCAAAACAGTGGCAAGCAGGGCAAAGGAGGTGATCCTCCACCTTCACTCTGCTCTCGTCAANAACTAGATGATCCTTGAGGTCCCTTCCAACCTTACCATTCTATGATTCTATGATCCTGTAACAGGTAATTTCACTGGAAGACAGTAGCTTTAATAAGAACAAAGTATTTAATTGCAACATTAACAAATTTAATTACTATAAATTGAAAAAAATAAGGCATTTTTACAGGCACAAAATATCCTTTAAACAGAAATAGTCTCATTTATTTTTATTTATGAAAATATGAACAATTAATAAATTTCTGAAGTTTCTAAAAAAAATATAATTTAAATATTCTTTAACAGCTCAAAATACCTTATATGACTAATAGTCATACTACAGGTATGTCTACAGAAAGTCAAATCTCAGTTGTTCTGAAAAGTGTAAATGGACACATTTATGTCATAAGTATGCAAATTCTTCAACATATTATAATTCCTCAACCTATTAACAGCATATTACATGTCTCCACTGGAACTCCAATAAACAAAAAGACTACAACCAAGATGAGTGGTCTCTTAAAACAGCATGCTGATACTTCTCTGCCTTTGCAGGCTAGAGGTCCACCAACAGATGAGAAGAAAACGCAAAGTTCTTCAGCTAGGTGTCTGTGCGGGTGGCATGGTAAGTTTAATTTAACATTTCCAAATCTTCAGAAACTGAGAGAGAATTTATCTATTATCCAACCTTGTAGCTCTGTTTTACCACCTTCTGTTCATTTTATCTTTTCAAAGAGGCTTTATTCTGACATTTTTGTCACACTATGTCCAGTGAAAAGTTATGTGATGGATGTGTTCTTTTTAAATACAAGACAGTACACATGACATAAGGGATCAGTAGAGGTTTGGTTTTATGCAGGTTATTTTGCATGATCCAGCAAGCACTAAGAAACTCAGATTTAAAATCAAGTGGTGCAGCTTGAAGGAAGAGATGATAATAATAATTTTTTAAAAAAATAGAAATTTTATAATTTGAAAGACCAGGAGTATACAAGAAAGAAAAGGAAAATACTCCTATTTTGTTGAAGGTGATTTATGAAGTGTTCTGAGAATAATAGTATCTTTCTAACAAACTAATTTTGCTTTATGAATAACTTATACAATCATGAGGAAAGGACGTGGAACTGCTAGTTTTACTATACATATTACCATTCTGTGTCTTCCTAAATGGTTTAGAGACATAATGAAACTGGGCTAATGGAGTATCATAATTAAAAATCAAAGTATCATTTACGATTTCATTTCATGGACTATGTTTGCTGTGAAATTATTGAATTCTTTCTCCTTCCAATCTTATTTATTTCTCTTTCTGTATTCTTAAAGGAATTTGTCCCAAAGGAGACTCTAGTCTGTTTCAGAGTCTACAGTTTCAGAGATTGATGATAAAGTGGGAAAATGTAAGAAATAATAAGCGTCATTAAGTTTATCTGTTCATCTACCTGAGAGCTGGCAACACATGATTTTTCTGTGATCAAGTTATGGTTGCTCTAAGGAATTATGTCTCTCTCGAAAAGCCATAGTCTTTTTTGAAAGTATCAATCACAGTGGATTCTACAATTTAAAATATTTATCTGTATTTCAGATCTATAGGAACATTTCCTCATGATTCCAAATGTGCCATGTAATTCCATTACGAAATCTTTATGACCAAAGGATGAAACAGCCAAGAGGATAGGCAGACTTCTAAATATCTCCAGCTAAAGTTAATATAGAAGCTGTTCTTCAATAGTTTCCCAGAAAGGCCTTGGTTTAGAAAGTTAACTAGTCTAATACAATTTTTTTTTTTATTGTAGTTCATCCATTTATGTTCTTCTTGATATGTCAGTAAGAATAAAGCTCATATCCTAGATAACATGGACATAGTATGACAATGTCCTCAAGGTTTTAAGTTTAGACTTTATAAACTCAGAAACAGCTCAAATTTGTCAATGGTGAATCATTTCAGTTTTATTTATCTGTGGTACAAAGAGTGATATGTGAAGTGTAATATTTTTATCTACCTTTAAAAACAGGCAAACTGAACAAATCAATAATGATAAGAAAAATTGATAAAGGGAAAAGCATGCTAAGAACCAAAATAACTGGTCAATGCTGTTACTCTGTAACATTTTGTTTCAAGTTTTCCGGTATCTTTCAACTTTCATAAATGCTCAGTACCATGACATGTAAAATAATTTCTAGAATATAGGGACTTGCTTTACTATATTAGACACCAACTCAGTGATGTGAATATAAGTAAACACTTTGCTAAGGATATCTTAGAGGCAGATAGGTTTTAAATTCCATTGAGCTTTTAGGAAAGGAAGAATATATGGATCTTCGAAGCATGTCCCACCTCGTCACAGAACTTCCTGATCCAGTATTTAGATTTTCCTCTTTTCCTCTTCCTCAGGAGATGAATTCAGTAGATCAAGATAAAATTCAGGTAATGAGGCTCTGCATAGATTTTTTCTAATTCTTTTCTATTTCATGAAACTTCTGAATGCAACAGCATCTAGTGAGCTGCTGAATAATTAAGAGATTTAAAAGTTGACTGTGCTGAAGTGAACATATCAGAAAAAATAATCACCTACTGCAGCAGAGTCAGAAGTAATTTCTCCTTTTTTTGCAACTACAAAGTTAGAAAAACTGTATTTCACAAATCAAAAGATACTGTGATTTTTATATTTTCCTGGCTAGTGATGATGTTGATGATCATAAAATGGCCTTAAAATGGATTTTGTTTAGTATTATTTAAGGAATACATTATTTAGAGAACATTGCAATTTATGATAGAATTGCATGTTGGCTTCTAATAAAAAAAAATATAATGTGATCGTCTTGGAAACTGGGCACTTTTAATCCAATGGTGAACAGGAGAATGAAAGAATGCATCACTGGCTTTTTTATTTGCAAAATATTCAACCTGTCATATTTTAAAACATTCAGACTTCAGAGAACATTTTACATATGCAGGAACTGCTGTTGTTGCTTCTGTTACTATTTAATTGTGTTTTATCAATAGACTTACACAATATTAAGCTGAAATACCAGTCCAAAGGTTAACCATAAGTAAATTAAAGATTTGCATAGTAATTACTCATCAGTTCAACAGAAGAGAAAAAACAATTAGTGTTTTTAAAACCTGAACATTTCAATGAAGTTATAAATCTAAGTCTACTAACAATTTGCTCCAACCGTTTCCTTCAAAGACTATTGCAAAATTCTTGTAGAAGCCACAGTACAGTGTACCTTAAAAAAGAAATCACCTGACCATAATAATGCCTTTCTTGTCTTGGGAGATCCCTTTAATTAATTAGTAATTATAATAATCCATGCTTCTATATTACTTTCTCTCTATGATTAATGAAGCTTTTCATAGCCATTATTAAATTAATTCTCCTAATACGCTGAGAGGTTAGTAAATACTATTATCTCAGATACAACATACAGAAGTGAAGTTAGGTAAGGAAAGGTTAAATGACTTGCTCAGCCCAGTGTGAATAAGGATAAGTATTAAAAAACAGGAAGTGTTTCCCATCGCCAGAACTTTGAAATGGGTTTAAAATTATGCTGTTTATATTTTTAATGCTATTTTTATTTTTCTTTTAGTCCCATGGATTTTGGCCTTCAGTTGTTTTTCTAAAAGGTCTTTTTAAAGGTTCCTCTCTACCACCTTAGAGTCTTAAGACAATTTTTTTTTAAACTAGATAGAGAAAAAGATAGATAAAATTCCCACATGAAAGCTCATCCGCAGGGGCTTAGACTTCAAGCAGTGCAAAAACTAATATGAGATTGAAACCAAAAAACTTGGTTAGATCGTGAAGGTGAGCTTTTACACCCATACTCAGGTGCCTACAGAAGCAACTTGACTTTTGCCAGCTAATTATACACATTGTTTTTTCTTGAATTAACTAGAATTTAATGAAGGCTTGATACGACTGAGCACCTGGACTGATTTTTAGATGTGTAATTAAGGGATCACGGGTTGACATTGAGGTTCCAGTTTTGAAAAGTCTTAACCCACACCTCCTGAATTTTACTCTTGGCTTAATGGAGCATTTCTCTTCTTCACATTTTTATTTATATTGCACTTGTCACCATAGAAGATTAGGGCAAATTAAATTCCACTATAATTCACCTAAAGCTATGAGTTCTATTTCAAGATTAAGAGCAGTTGGTTCATTATAATAAAATATTTTCTTGATAACTGCACAGTCTAGAAATGATTAAATTGTTTTTACAACAAAATTAACATTTTTGACACATATAGCACAGAAACTATGAGTAAAGTAGAAGTTAAATTTAAAATGTTCTTCCTGAAGCTGTAGATGCTTTGTGAGACCTTTGTTTAAACAGTCTTTCTTAACAGATTTTTTTTTCCCCCCCAGAATGTTCTTGGTCTAATTAAATTCACTTTCCTCTTCTGCAGTGTAAACAAAACACATGTAAATTCAGTAGGTTCATGATAATACCTTTGACAGAATTGCTCAGCATGATGGTGTCCGTTAGCCTTAGCCTTGGTATTCCCTGCAGCTCTTCCATTCTAAGTTCCTGTGAAATGAGAAGCAGATAGCTTAGTATTTTTGACCTCCAGCAAAAGTTTGAATGGAAACTACATGAGCTCAAGCACAATTAAATGCTAATATAATTGTCTTCATATAGCAGATAAATTGTCTTACTTCTGTTTTATACTTTAGAGAAAGGCCAAAATGGGATAAGGAATGATTGCTTCAATGACCATATAGATCAAATATGAACTTTAGCATGTAAGTAAGCACATATCTAAGGGATTGTGCTCTTTGATTTACTCCTGGGCCTAGCACTGTCATAAATATAAGGTCAGTCTCTTTTTCAGTGTCTGAACAAGCCATTACTTTTTACTTTATGAACTGTATACTCCGTCTCTCTACTGTACAGGACTAAACCTGATTTTTTTCTGTTTCCTAAATAATTGATGAAGAGCCATTATCACAGCAGAACTCTTCCACAAAAGTGTTTTCCAATGCAGGCTCTCCACAAGCAATTTGACCTGCACTTGCAAAATAGTGGGGTAATTAATAATCCATTGGGGCAATTTTCCCTTTTAAACTAAAATTATTTTAAAGACAATATAAACCAGATGAAAGCACCAACATATGATGGATAAAATTAAATCTGTGTATTACTAATAATTGTAATATCTTGAAATGTGCATTTCCAACTCGATTGCACTTCGGAAAATATGCTGAACGTAATGACAGCACAAACCAGAGTTCAATTCCTTTAATCAATATTTAAACAGACTTTATTTAGAGATCTTATACTTACCTTCCAGTGGTTTAGAGTGGGCATTTTTTTTGCATTTCAGGAACTTTTTGTAACTGGGTAATATTCCCAAGCCATCTATTTGTTTCTTGTACATATTTCACAGTGGCGGTTGAATGTTTTTTACTTTTTTTTTTTTTTTTTGGTAAGGACTATGTGGCAGTGAATAGCAAGCTGTATATGGATGTCATGGGTTCAGGCCCAGATGCAGCCAAACCCCATGCAGCTTCTCGCAAAACTCACTTTCACCTCCTCCTCTCCAGGTATTAATAGCTGAGTTGCAGGACTGCAAAGGTGGGAAGTAGGACACATCCTCTTTGAACTGCTAGAACTCCCTAGGACACTTCCTCCACAGCCAAAATGAAAGCCCAAGGATGAAGACAGCTTCCCTTCTATTGCTGGAGCTCGTCGGCCAATTAACCCACCATTTGTCCCTGACCATCTTTCCAGGACACTATTGCCAATCATAGAATCATAGAATGGTTTAAGTTGGAAGCGACCTCAAAGATCATCTAGTTCCAAACCCCTGCCATAGGCAGGGACATCTCCCACTAGAATAGGTCTCTCAAGCTGACGTATGATGCTGCTGCACTTCGTAGGAACTACTGCCATATGGGTGGTGTGGATTGGGCTTCATCTGGATCTGTTTGTCATGTAGCTCATCATAAATCACATCCAGCACAGCTAATTCCGTCAGGGACTGGATATCACTTGTCATGATGGTCCACTTTCCTAGGTGAAATGTAACATCTTCTTGAGGGGGTACCTTTCCTTCATGCCTGACAGAAGCCACTTCCAGCGGCTGAGAGTCTGTGTCTGTTTTCCAATTGCCTTGTCAATGCCACCTTCCCTAAATAGGGATCTCAGCTACTTGGCTTCCCTGTCCTCCAATTCCAAACTTTTGGCCCTCTGATCCCAGCATTGGAACAGCCAGATGAGAATGTGAAATTATCTGAAATCCTTTCACATGTGTTGCAGCTCACTCGGGGATAGGACTCTGATCTGGCTCTTCCTCCTGTTCTCTTGATGGCCCTGGTTTATCATCTTCCCCCACAAGCTGAACTGATTTTCTTGTGAATTTCTTTTTCTGTACAGAGGCAACTAATATCAACCACACAGGTTGGTTCTCTGGTGCAGCTTCAGCATCTGTTGCTGGAATCTGAGTAGCCCCAGTGACAGCCTATCTTCAGGCCCAGAGATCATCGTCTTCCCCTTGAAAGCTTTAAATAAACAGTGTTGAAAAGGAGTCAATAGGCAGGGGTCAGGCCTCAGCACATTGCTGTGATTTGTCTGTCAGAAACTGCCAGGTTGACAATGTTGTTTTTCCCAAACATTGTACTAGGTTATCAGGATTCCGCACTTGTTCAGGGGTGAAATTTCAAAACATTGTAGGTGACCAATGTCCTTCTTCATTGTTGTCATTACATTGGACACATATTTTTTCTTCTGCATGATTCAATGCTCTGTTCTTACATCTCACCTGATTTCCAGAATTGTCTGCTTCCTGAAAGCCTGGTGAGTTGCCAAAAGGAACAGAAAAACATCATTATATCTCCATTTTACAAATTATTGTAATTTTACATCACAGGGCTCAAACAGGCCTTCCCATAACTGTAATATTGCCATACAACTTGCAAAATCATCTACTCTATGCAGGCATGCATATGTAAGCACAAAATATCTTTCCAAGTTATGCAGAGAGGAATTCTGCATAATGATCTCAGAGAACAGGATTATGCACGACAACTGTAACCTCTGTGAGTGGTACCACAAGGAAAATTTTCAAATTGAAATATTTAAGTGTCTTTAAAAGTGCCTAAGCTGTATTCTTACTATCCGAACTGATAAGAATTCAGATCAGGATTTAGCTTTTAGCTATATATACATATATTTGGGTTTCTCATTTCTGTTAAAAGTTCTGCTGAAAAAATCAATGTGTGGAAGTGTAATACATGTAACAGCATCAATAACAATAATTCTTATATTCTGCTAAAGGCCAAGCCACTGTCAAAATGGAATTTGATATTATACTTCCGTCTTCTTTCAGATAAAACACTATCCATTTCATTTCTGTAGCACATTTATTGTCATTTGTTACAGCTCCTCTGCATGTGATACTGATGCTGCTTAAGCATTACCTGTTACAAGAGTAATCTCATCAGCTAGAATGGGATATATGTGCATATATTGATAAATTATTTTATTATGATTTAGCTATAATTTATTTCATTCAGCACAAAAGGAAAAGGTAAAATATAGGACAATCTTACAGGTAAAACAAGAGTCTGAACTAGATTTTCCAAAGACTTGTGTATTTCTTAAAGCAAACAAACAAAAATGAACAAACAAAAAACCCCAACCAACTTTTCCTTAGGGAAAGGTTTTCCTTACGGAAGGTAATATTTATTATTAACTGCCAAATGTTTTTAGCATGGAGTTATGTACACATTATTTAATCAAATTTTAAAACCTCACTGTCTTGGATCCTGCACAAAGATAGAGGAGAGGCATACTAAAGTGCCATATAACTTAAAATCTGAAAAAGCTTGGAAACAGAGGCTAGAGAACAAAGTTTAGTTAGGAAATAGTTGGGATATAAGGAATACAACTGGGATACAATTAACATTTTTCTATTGCATTTATTTTCTTCTTTGTATAATATAGCCTTTACCTTTGCTAATCTTCCATCAGAACAAATAGGTGAAAGCTGTTAATAACAAACAGGCATGGCAACAACAGATATAGGGAAAAGAGAGTGGAGAGAACAAGATAATCTAGCATCCAGAACTATTCTTTTGCTGCATTCCAGTCCAGCTGCACACAGGGTATTTTTCTATTCCCGTTACCATTGGTCCTCAGTGTTCCTAGAAAAACTCAAATTCTTTGAGCTTATGCTTTAGTAATGTGGACAAGTACGGAACCTACTCTCAGTCTAGCAGCTTTTACCTTTCCTGCAATCTTTATACACAGACAAAGTTACCTCCCAAAGGGTCTAGACAGCAAGGAAATGTTATGAATTCATGACTACATATTACCATTAAGGAAGAAATTTCAGATATTTAAGGCTTCGTATAAACTGCAAAGAGTGGTTTCAATATGATTTTTGTGGACAACGCAAGTATTTCTTATTTTCATCTCCTGTTGACATTATGAGGAATAGCCCTCATCCTCTTTCATGTAGCCAGTCTAAAAGTATTGCTGCATCTCTCTTTCTATGACCTACAGCAGATGTTTCTTACTCTGAAAAACTTAGTTAAGCTCTCTGTAGTATCGAAATGAAACAAAAGCCATGGTACATAGATCTTCTTATAGTATACCAAGACAATGCCATAAAGGTATTATTTCAGAAGTACAAAACACAGTAATACCAACCTGTTTAGATCAAGTTCTTTAAAAGTGTATAAAGACAGAAATTATTTATAGTCTGATTGGTCCTCCTGGTTTATATGAATTGTTTAAAATGAGAGAAAAAAAACCCTCAACCTGAGAAGCTACCCACAAATGAAAACCAAAAGGCTGTGATGTGCATGTATGGCATACAGATGGGTATCATTTTACTCTCAACATATTCTCAGTTTCACAGTGACAACTCTAGAAGCAGTTCTATGTCACAGAAGACAAAATAGGCCAGACAATCAAAGACCACATTTCATTACTTAAGCATGAACTATAGATATTTAAATAGGTTAATTAGAATGTCTGCTTTTACATGTTGACTTTTATGTAATGAATGTCTTGGAAACTTGTTGGAAGGATACTAATAATTGAGTTTGAAGGGAGCAAATTATATACCAGAATATCTCACAGGATTGTTAGACTGAAGCTCTTCATTAAAGAATTTTCAAAATTATTCCTATATAGGAAAAAACAGATTAAATGCAAGACTAAGAATGTCAGGAGAAAGAGTACTTCACAGAGAAAACGTACAGTGGGACTGACTTTAAAGTAGCCTTTGTGACTGTGAAAGCATATTTTTGAACCACTCTGGATGGTTCTTTGAAAATGTCATCTAAATACTTAGTAGCATTAGCACACTTAGGAGTAAATGATAAATTTACGTAGAATGTTAATAATGAAGAAATGGATAGACAACAAGCAAGATGTTATTGTGCTATGAGGTAAATCCATAGCAGACCCACAATTATCAGAATGCCTAGACCCCAGGTATTGAAAAAGGAATTAACCTAATCTAAGAAGTAATTTTATTTACTTTTTTTTGTTCTATTTCACCTTATACAACTAATCTTGGTTTTATTTAACTTCTTTCCTGATCTCAGTTTGAAAAAAAATAAAGAGCTATAAGATAAAGGGCTGTTGAATTAGGAGGAGATTTATGTTTACACATATTTGTTTATTTGCAGTACAAATTCTCCAGAATTTGGTATGTTGACCAGAACATATGCATTACTCAAATGTACTTCACAATGCAAAATATACATGGACTAAAAACATGTACCCTTAAAAGTAAATACAGATCTGAAATTCTTATGGAAAATGTAAATGAGTATTTAGAGTTTCTTTGTGGACTATATTGCACCTAGAAAACTATATTAGTGTGCCCATTTTAGAAAATCCTGATGTCAGCACTTTGCATTGTTGCAAAATTCCTTTTAAATTCCTATTCCATTTTTATTCTTTCCTGAAGGACTTTTTCCCAAGATCCTTTTGTTCGCCAAGTTCTACAATTTCTTCATCTTCTCTTCTGCAGGTGGAAATTACCCTTATAATTCTACACATTATAATAAGCAATATAAAATTTCTTTTATGGAAAGCTAAATCTGAATGTGCACAGTTAGATCTTTACACAGTTATACAAGCTTAGAGTAGGGAGGTGGAAAAAGAGCTTCCATCACGGTTTTTAGTTATTTCATGCCTTTTTCAAAAACATAACACATTTCCATGCTTTCAAGGCCAAATGTAAGCAAAGCTGCTTTTACGGTATCTTTCGTGTAATTGAGTTTGTAGTGTCTGTTGCTAGGCAGGTAAGCCAGTTTCCACAACCTCTACCTGGTCTAATCCAAGGGTAACAGCAGAATATTTTACTTCAACATCTTCATTACCCACACTCTGATTTTAGTCCATTGTTCATCGTAGTAGTCTTTGTATATAACATACTTATCCCCATTCATTTAACCAGAAAGATTTCCTATGCTTACAAAACACAAATTGAGCAAATTTGTCTCCATCTTTCAGATAATGTCATGAACCCAATTAACCCTTCATGCAAAAAGAAGGAAAAACATCTCTCTGAATATTAAACATTTGAGTTTATTTCAGACTGATTATACTATTCTCATAAGTTTTCAGCAGGAAGGCTTTATTTAATTTTAATTGTGTAGATATCCAGCTCTACTAACAGGTGCTGTAGGACTGCTAAAAAAAAAATCAGTACTTTCATTTCATACTTCGATAAGTATTCTATTTTCTTTACAGGAGAATGATGCAGATTGCACCTTTTTCTAATGATGAGACACACAATCACTTAAACGAGTAATTAACATTTAAAAAAACCCATTATTTATGTACTTAATACAAATTTCTAATTTTAAGTGCAATATTTCAACTCTGAAAAAAAAATCACTCCCCTTAAAATCAAAATCACTTTCTAACAGTACAGAAACTGAGAATTGGTGACATTTCAGAGGAAGATATATTTCCTGCTTTTTCTGAGTTCACTATCTTTTGAGAGGTTTCTGGTGTATTTTTTTTGTTTATTTTCATATCAATATACTGTATCAAATAAACAGGATTTTGACAGAGAGATGTTGTGGTAAGCCTAAGCAGGCCAGCCCAGACATATTTTTCTGCTCTTCCTCCTTCTATTTTGGGGAGAAACAATCACAGGGAAGAGGAGAAAGAACCTGGAGCCATTGAGTCTAGAGACTCTGGCTTGCCCAGACTTGTTTTGCATCCTGTGGTAAGCAAAGTACACATGCTCAGCTTGTGTATGCCTTGTGCAAGGCCTATGTTTTTCCCAAATTTGGGTAAAGCAAGCTTATGGCTTCACCGAATATTGTCAGGCTTGGCTGACTGCCATTCTGATAGGCAATTCTGTGTCCAAAGGCCCATTAGTCTCAGACTGTATGGATAAAAAGAGATGAACAGTTAACACAACATGCTCTGCCACTTTAATCATACCTGCTGCTACCTGCTGCTATTGCTCGCTGCTTCTGGAAGTGTACTGCCTCAGTGCATCCTGAACTGCCTGGAAACTGCCTGCCTCAAGTTTACCAGGAACAGGCTCTAAATGCCTCCCCGCGATCAGCCTGCACAGCCGACGTGACATTGTGCTGAGACTGCACATCACAAGACATCCTGCCTACACCTGAAAGCCTCCTGCCAAGACACGAAGTCCTGGAGATACACAGATCATCCAGAGGAGCTGAGACCAGGTCAGAGATTGTCTGCCTCCTTTCCCCAGTAGCCTGTGACACCTGGGAAGAATCAGAAGTCTCAGCAGATGACAAGACAGTAACAGAATTCCCTGAAAGCATTTGG
>WBNM01007418.1:0-21929 GCA_013399055.1 Ramphastos sulfuratus
ACTGTGATACTGTGATTTAGCATCTTGCAAAGGCTGTCCTCAAAGCATGGAGCCAGTTCCTCCCTGCTGAAAACCTATTCCCCTTAATGATACCACGCTGCTGTAACGAACGACAGCTTCTGTGACAGCACAAAATAAATGGGGAACACTCTCAACCTGAAGTTTGTATTGAATTAAATATTACAGCATTGATTGGGTTATTCATTTAGCATCTCACTCAATAAACATCTCTTGCAGTGCCTGTTTCTCCATTTATCTTACCTTGTCGTGGAACCTGTGCTTACCCACCATGCTCAGCGCTACTGCCTTGCTGAGGTGAGGAGGAGGAGGAGGAGGGAGGATGCACGGCCCAGGAAAGCTGTGTTCAGCATTTCTCCCAAAGAGTGAGAGCTCTGCTTAGGAGTCCCAAAACAGAGCTGTGGTGTGTGAGGGAGAGGTGGTTCCTTCTCTCAGAGCTGGCTAAAGACAGCACAGATCTCTGGGATCCCTGCTGAGCTCTGACTCAAGCTCAAAACCCAGGACAACCAACAGATGAAGAGCACAACTAACAAGGCAAACCAATGCAGCACTGAGGGCTTATCTATAACCCGCACACGTGTTTCTCCAGGGGATCTTATTTTCATGCCCCTAGTAAGTCATTTCTGTGGCTGAAAGAACAAAAAAAAAAAACCCTAGTCTGGTCCTCTTACTTAATCAGGAATATTACAAGAGGACCAGAGCTATTTAGAACTTCACCCCTTAGAAAACACTTGTGATGCTAGGAAGCCCCATAAAAATGTCAATGCAAGTGCAGGCACTCGGTGATTTGGGTGTAGGCAGTGAATCCACTCTCGTAGGCACAGAATGGACATAGCCTGTAAAATGCTTGGCAGGCTTTTGGGCTCCATAAGTAATCCAGGAGCCATTCTGGGAGATGGAATGCAATTACCAGGACTACTTGATACCAATTTATTTAGTGAGCTTACTTTATTCTGCTCAAGATCTGATGGTGGCTGCCTAAATTTGTTAGTTGTTTGTATTTGTTCATTGAATTATTTGTGCAGGTAAATTATAGCCTATTAATCATGTTTATTATGACAGTGCCTAGGGATTGACCAAGAATGCGCCTCCTCCACCTGTTTTCTGGGTAGTGTGGAAAGACAGAATAATAGGCAATCCCTGGCCTCATTTATGTTTGAATTGAGTGCTTTGATTATTTGCTATTTGTCAGTTGTTGGCCATTTAAGTTGTTTAGCATTCTTTGTTTTCCTTAAACCCAGTAACCTAAGCTTTTCAAGTAAGAATTAAATGTTACAAACAAACCACTGTGGCTTTGGTTTTCTCAGAAGGTGGGTGGTGGGTTGGGACAGTGGAGGTGAGAAAATTCACTAAGAGAGAAAGAACAGTTAGACCCCAAATTTTCCAAATAGCTGCATGCCTTGCTAACTGGGAGAGTGGGAAAGCTGTGTGCAGTAATGAACTTGTGTTCCTTTTCCTCCCATCACGCTGTTTTGTTCCATGTACCTGTATAAGAACAAGCCAGTTCAAGCTGGATTCTTCTTTATTTGGTTGTTTAAATAAAGGGTCTCAAACCTGGCACCTCATCCCCAGCCCAGCTTTCTTTGTTTCAGCTGTGACACTCTGTTCTTCCATCACCAGCATTGCTCCTTGATGGAACACATTTTCTGGAACACTCTTTGCTGTAAAAGCTGTGATTGCTGTATGAATCTGGATATATGCCTTTCCCAGCCACTAAGACACATGTTCCTATAGCATCTGAAGGTCTGATAAAGCCACTCCTTTAGCTCTTGTATTCACTGCTTTTAACATGAGGTGCAACTGATTCTTTTCCTGAAGTCTGCTCTCTGAAGTGAGCCCCCATCTTTGCACCATGCTCTCTCCTCTGCTGTCCACTTCTCCTTGTTTTCATCCTGTCACAGACCTTGTCTTCTATTAACATCTCAGGTCTTTCCAACTTAAAAATCCATGGTCAAAACCTACTCTTTTTCCCAGTGGGTAATTCTATCTCATTCCCTTCTCTTCAGATGAAGATTCTTGAACTAGAATTTTCCTGAACATCAAAGGAGCCCAAATATGTTAAAACAAACCCATGTCTAGTGAGTTCCTGTTCACCACAATTTTTCGCATAAAGATGACCACAAACAACTTTATGGTAGAATTTTTTTCTACTGCAAAAGGTTAAAAATGAAAATTTTTTCTGCTTAAAATTGAAAACTCAGTCTTCATTTTCCACTTAAAAAAATGCAGTTAAAATGTTTTACCTTGACCACTCAAAGTTAGAACTTAGTGTGATGCCATAGCGGCAAGTGCAGCTCTTCAGACCTTAGCCCTTAGGACTCACTTCTAAGACCCTCTTCCAGAGAAGAATGGGGGAAAGCTCAACCTCCACAAAGTCCTGCAGCAGGAAGCATAACATTCCATTGCCTCCATTTCCTTCTTAAGTTTTAGTTATTGAATATCTCAGAGTTCAGTTAAGGAACACAAACATTACCAACAAGTGTTTTTTTGCCCAAGTGTCCAGACCTTTGGCAACCTCTTCTATTCAACACTAGAATTCTGTTGAGATCCTTAAAGTTTGAATTGTCCTTAGCTTCCATTCTTCCCTTTTTGTCTGACATATGACTGACCACAGTCAAGCTTTCTTTGATGATTTGCATATGCTTGTTATTTATCTCCCCTTCCGTGCTTTTTAGCACCCCGATTTCTTGTCCAGATAAACAGTGATCCTTGGGGAAGGCAGAGAGTTGGAGTTGAGAGAAGCAGAGGGAGGATTATTCCCAGAGGATTCCATGATCAGCTGAATTCTCAGTTTGAAGTTCTGGAGCTGGAGGGCTGTATTCCCTGGTGGACTAGAAATAACTGCAGGTATGAAGCTTGACATTAATTCATTGTGGTTTAAATCCTTTTGTGTTCACAAATCAGGAGTCACTGTAGCTACGTGACACAATGAACTGTGCCCACTGAAACAAGTAAGTGCTTTTTGTCTGGAGAGGGAACAGAAACATTTCAAATTATCCCTTTGAAGAATAGTTCTTCCTGGTGCTTATTTGATTTTGTTATACATATACAAAGTATTCAAGCTAAATGCCTGTGCTAGCTCAATTACTACAGTTTACTTACCAAGGCTCTGTTAAATGCTTTCAAGCACAAGTCCCTTCTGTGCCATTAAAAAACCTTTCCATTTCTGTGATACTGTATTAAGCCTCACACTTCCACTCCCTGGTGGACTTTGGCTTGTAACTGGATCTTAATACATCCTATTATACAAACTAAAATGATGAGGCAGAGCTGTGTTACAGAAGGACTTTAAAGATCTGCTGCTCTAAATTTCCTGAAGCAGTCAATTTTGTGCCACTCCTCATTTCCCAGATTTTTTCCAAATTCAGCTGCAAGCTTGGTTGTTTAAGTCGACATCATGTTTCCCCCTTGTTCATTGCATCTCAGTTAACATGGTGGCAGGGATGAGGAGAAACACAGCACAGTCTCCTCTAAGGAGCTCTCTGACCTGGTTACTGTGCAAGCTTTTGATTGAGTGATACCACAGGCAGCCAAGTGGACAGTGAGCTGTAGTTGTGCAGGAATATTGCTAGTGACAGTAGGAGGACAGGGGAACTCCAAATTCTCCTGTTAAGTTTCCCTCCCATAACATCTGTAGCCAGTTTACCCCAGTGTGAAGAGTGACAAAGCTATATACCTCACTGCCCAACAAATGTCTGTTGTGGTTCCCCAGGACCCACTTTCCATCTGCTGGTGTCTCAGAGTGTTAGCTGTTTGCAAACATGCTGCTTCCCACATGTTTACTCACAGTCATTCCAAAGATACATCCACATATCCCTCAGACACTTCATCTTTTAGGTGAAAAATCATATGGAAATGTATGCAGGTGAATCATAGAATCATAAAATCATAGAATGGTAAGATTGGAAGGGACCTCAAGGATCATCTAGTTCCAACCCCCTGCCATAGGCAGGGACACCTCCCACTAGTACAGGTTACTCAAGGCCTCGTCCAACCTGGCCTTGAACACCTCCAGGGAGGGAGCAGCCACAACCTCCCTGGGCAACCTGTNAATTTCATGAGGTTGGCCTGGGCCCACCTCTCCAGCCTGTCCAGGTCCCTCTGGATAGATCCCTGCCCTCTATCAAGTCAGCTGTGCCACATAGCTTGGTGTCATCTGCAAACTTGCTGAGGGTGCACTCAATTCCTGTCCATGTCACTGACAAAGATGTTAAATAGCACTGGTGCCAGCACTGACCCCTGAGGGACGCCACTTGTCACTGGTCTCCAGAAGACACTGGTCTCTGGTGAAGACACCAGTCACAGTCCTGTTTAAAAAATGAAAATCCGTTGTTGAGAACTGGGCTGCAATATGACTTTAATGACTAATCACCTTGAAGGGAAACCGACAAACAAGGTACAGGTGAATCCCTCAGTCTGTGCTTCCTAAAATAAGGTTTTCCTTTATGTGGGCCCCTAATATTTTCTAAAGTGTAGGCGGCCTTCTGTTTGAGAAGTTGTCTTCCAGGTGCCTCCTCTTCCTTTCAGAACCAGGGGGATGTGTTTCTTCTCCTTGGCAATTAAATAATAACCCTGTGACAGCTCCAGTGATCACTTGCAATTAGAAGTCATATGCGGAGGGTATTTTGTGTATTGTTAACATCTTTAAATGTGATTTAGCTGCTGGAAGAGAAGCTGGAACCATAAGACCATCCAATCTGCATTCCCTGTGTTTAATGTCTGTGAGCTCAGAAACGGTGGGAAGGAGGAGATTCTCAGAGATTCCCACTGCTAAAATTCTGCTGCAAGACAAATGCAGGACTATTGTAGCACTGCTAGGATGTAGTTGCCCTTTTCTGCATGCAACTGAATCCTACCTACCTATGCAGAGGTATTCCCATGGTACAAAACAAATTAAAAAAAAAAAAGTTCACAAGATAATCTCTACTTGGGAAGGGAAATATATACTGTTTATAATGCAGACTAGACACATTTGTACATTTAAGGCAAAGAAACTAAGTGAACAGGACTGTCCAGACTACATTTCAGATAACATAAGATAGACTATGGTCTCCTTTTCAAGGAGGTCCAGGGACAAAATAGAAATCCTCCCTGAAAAGCCCAGGCGAAAGTTCAGTTTGACCAGAAGATCAAGCACTCTATCAGGGAACAAGCAGAAAAGGTGAATTTCTTAATGGAACTCAGGCCATGTTAACTATTTCCTCTGCAGTTTGTGTCCTCCTATGAAGCTGGGATAATCCAGTGGGTGGAGAATGCTTCAAGGAAGCCTGCACTTTAAATTACAGGTAGAGACCCCCTGACCTGCACTACATGTGATCCACCACAGGATCATGCAGATGCCTTCAGGATGCTTTGGTGCAGCAGGTGAGGTGTGAGCATCACAAGGAAGCATCACTCTGGAAGCTGCAGCCCTCGGCTGAAAGCCACCTAACACGCAGCATGCTGTGCAGAAGGACTTGGAAGTCTGTAGCACAGTTCAACAACAGAATGAACCAACGTTTGGGATCTTTGTACTTGAGTGGCAAAAATGCCAGTTGTGTAGTGACAGGCTGATGATACGGGTGCAAGCTCACACTGATAATCAGAGCATGTTGATGGGGCAAATGTTTCTGTAGGCTTCTCAGGGATGACCTCTGCATGGTCTTTTAATGTTAAGCCAGATCACTTGGTGTTGCATTTTCTCATAACAAGTGTAAGGCAGGCATACACTCCTTATTGAATGCACAAGAGATGTGGCAGTGGGTGCCAGATCATGTTTACACAACCACATTCACTGGTGCTCTGTGAGTATAGTACCGAAATGCTTGCAGATGCATGACTTGAAGCACTGCAATATTGTCCCTGCTTTCCACTGACACAGCATTCTGGAAATGCTTAATTTCAGGGACAGGGAGACAGATTTACTTTCGCTAGTATTGTCCTGGTTTTGCTGGGAGAGAATCTCAGGCCAGCCATGGGCTGCAGGCCATTAGCAGGTCTTAGGCAGGCAGGACAGCTGACTGGAGTTTGCTGTGGGTGTATTCCATACCTTGAGGATCACACTTACTATAAAGAGGGGAACCTTGCTGCTAAGGCTTCCTGCTTGGGCTTCTTATCCTGCTTCTCTTCCCTTTCCTGGTCTTGAGACTTGTCTTCCTGGATATTGTGAATTGCTGCACCTCTGCTGGGCAAGTTAAATTTAATGTATTATTTATTTACATTGGTATTATTTGGTCTGTTTCATTAAATCTGCTTTTATTTTGACCTGTGTGTCTTTTCTCCTTTTCCTGATTTCCCTTCTATGTTGGAGAGGGGTCACTGGGTGACAGAACAACTGCTAGAGTTTAGCCCCACATATGAGCTAAACGTAGGCAGATATATAACAACATGGACCCATTTGTGTTGGTGGGAAATTCTTGCCTTAGGTGTGCTGTGGCTTTATGGCATTGCATTGGCAGAGTAAACCTATGCTAGTGGAGCACTGATCTTTAGTATTTATATAGGCATAAATTCCCCAGGCAGAGGCAAAATTTCATTTATTCATGCTTCCTTCAAATTATGTCCTCCAACTCACAAGCCTGGTACTCCTGTTGGCCATTTGGTATGACCAAAATTCTTGTCTTTTGCAACCTGCTGAGTATAAACACTTGAGGAAGGACATAAACTCATCTCCAACATAAGGGTATTTCCTCTGCAATGGGAAAGCAGGTGACAGTGAGAATTAGCTGGATTCTCAGGTGAGTGATGAGTAGGGCAGGGAGGCAGCAGGTCCACAGGAAATCTAGTGCCCAAGTCTTCCCCTCCCAGACAGGGGATCATCAGTAAGGAGGCCATTTAGCCAATACATATTTTCCTCTTTAGTACATAATGGTAACCTGAATAAAAGGTTTGAATTACAAAGCAGGCTCACCCAGCACATTCTCTGAGCAATGACTGCCATTTGTGTCAAGAAAATAAAGAAGGAGAGAGCAGGCTGGTGCACATGGGCAGGAGTGACTGAGAGCAAGGCAGAGCAGCAATTGAGGCTGTAAGCTGGAAGTGAGAGGCTTACCCTGTTGAAACAAAATTAAAGCCACAGCAACAAAGGGAATTTGATTAAAAAAAAAAAAAAAAAGAAAAAAAGTAGATGATTGTTATTATTGGAAAGTCGAGTGCTTTGTTCCAGCAACAAAGCAATATCGTTCACAAAAGCCTAATAACAATTACTTCTCTCCCTTTTTCTTGTGGCTTTTTGCCTGCTTTGCCATTCCCTGCAGCCAGCCGACAGCTTGGACCAGTGGTGGTGTGGGAGGCACCAGAGGAGTCTGTGGAGTGAAAGAGCCAATGGGCTGAGGCAGCTGGCCCTCCGTAACTCAACAATGATCTCATCCTTCCTCTCCTTTTGCATCTCCCACTCAGCCCCTTCTGCCTCACTCTTTCTTCTCTTGCCTTGCCCTATTCCCCGTTTTTTTTTCTGCCCTCCTTTATTCATTCTCCCTTTTCCTCTGCCCTGTCACTCAGCTGTGTCTCTCCTTCCCTCACTCCTCTCTTCTGCCTCTCTCTCCTGTGTTACTAATGTGCAGTAATGGTATGGCTGGAAAGTCATTTGCACTGCCTTTCTCTCTCTATTTTTTTTTCCTTGCAGTATTATTAAAACTGCTCCATCACTGGCTGTAATGGGAGCGTCTGTATTTTTTCCCTCGCCCGTATCCCTGACATGACATAATGCCTGCCCTCACCAAGATGCTATAACACCGAGGTAATTGAAACATAACTCACTGTAAATTACAGACCGTTGTTCCAGGCAGGCCCCGGCCATGCTTCCTGGAGCTCATTCCAACTGGAAGCTAAACATTGCTTTAAAAGGGATGCTTAAACAAAACAAAGCCATTTTAAAGAGCAACACAAACATGGAGAGGGAGGGGAGCATGGGGGCTTGGGGCTTTTCTGGAGATGTGGGCTCCTGCCTGTGTGGCTGCTGTTGGGATAGAATAGTCAATGGAGTACTGATAGTGACTTTTTTTGTGTGTGTGTGTGGGGGGGGGGGGGGGCGGAACTGGGCTGAGGTGTCCTTGCAGAAGCAAATGCCAACGTCAAATAAGCATCTCAGCTAGCAGAGATGTTGGGGACAGTGTGAGCCACAAACAACTTCTTAGCTAGAAAGTGTACTTGACAGGTCAAAGGTCTTTGAGGTATCCTAATGCCCACAGCAGACATGGTAACCTGAGGCTCTATCCTTGCAGGACCTTGTATGTTAGGAGGAAGCTCTTTACAGTGAGGGTGGTAAGACGCTGGAAGAGGCTGCCCAGGGAGGGTGTGGATGCTCCCTCCCTGGAAGTGTTCAAGGCCAGGTTGGATGAGGCCTTAAGTGACCTGTACTAGTGGGAGGTGTCCCTGCCTATGGCAGGGGGTTGGAACTAGATGATCTTTGAGGTACCTTCCAACCTTACCATTCTATGATTCTATGATTCTACGACCTGATCTCTTATGAACCTCTGAATGGCCCGTGGAGGCTGCAGGGTGTTGCATACCATAAAGGACAGTTCTCTTTCCTCATTCCTAAAGATAGCAATAGATACCTATATCCAGAGCTGATATTTGCTGACCTTGAGAGTTGAAAGACCTTAGGTGCTTGAAAGGTCACGGTTTTAGTCCCACTCATCTGCTGGAAAGCCTGAAGCCAATCGCTTCACTTTCCTCTGTGCCTCAGTTTCCCCTTCTGCAACACAGGGAATAAAACATCAGCTTCCTTTTTCAAGTAGCCAGTGAGTCAGTGATATCTCTTCAAAAGCATGTGAGAAGGAGATGAGGATAATTACCCCACTGTCGATGACAGGAGCATGAGCTGCCGGGAAATATAATTTTGCAGTCAGAAGAGAGTCTTGGAAATCAAGACTCCTGCTTTGCTTGGTTCTGTGCCCATCAGCAAGCCTCTCTGGACACTCTGTGGCTCAGCTGCCTTTGGGGAGGGCACCTGCAACCTGTTCTAGTGGGAGGTGTCTCTGCCTATGGCAGGGGATTGGAACTAGATGATCTTTGACATCTCTTCCAACCTAAACCATTGCATGACCCTGCAGCATCACCCAGAGAACTGGCTATTTTGGGGTTTGGCCTGTCATCGCTTGAATTCTGGGAAATTTTGAGCAAAATGCATCCAAAACCAAAATGTACAGTGATTTTTTTTCTTTAGTAATGGAAGATAGTATTTGGAAACTCTGAAAAGGTCATTATTAGACAGAGCATCCTGTCTTTCACAAGGACAAACTGGGATTTGTCCAGGGTCTTTCCATTTATTGTCAGTAGGCACCGTGGCTCACATTTGTGCCTTGCTGTTCTGTGACTGGTGTTAGAGGAGCAGCAAGGTCTTGTGAGAAACTGCCTTCAGCGCAGTGCTTCACAAAACACAAAGGGCTTTATTTTAGGGAATGAGATTTACTATTTATCCAGGAAGAAATGGCAAAAACTCAGGGAACTATGGCCCTGTGATGGTTCCAGTTTTCCCTGGAGCACTTCGGAGTCAAAACTATTATGTTCAGTAACCTAGCAACTGCTGTAAACTGCCCTGGAAGACAGAGACACACACACACACACACATGCATGCACACACACATGCACACCACCACCCCACCACCACCACCCTCCCCTTTTTAAGGGTTAGTTTTCTGGTAGCCCCCTCGATGTGATACCATGTGGCAGATGGGTCCACCAAGATTGCGTGCTCTAAGTTATGCACAGGCTTGCAGCTGATTCCTTCACAACCATGGGTGACAGGGCATGAAGTTTCAGAAATTAAGTCTTGGTAGTGCATGTTTTGCAGTGTTAAGTGATGTATGTCCAAAACAACTCTGGTAAAAGAAGATTTGCTTATGGGGCCACAGGGCTGCTCTCTGGGTACCCCTTTCTCCTGGCCAACATTGCCCTTCTGGGCTTCATACCTACACGGGAGCAAGAGAAGCCAAGTGCAGCATAGGGCAATGAGATACAGTGTGGAGCCTGCAAGAGGCTAAGTCCTCTGTTTTCTGGTGTGCTATGGGTCAGCATCTGAAGCTGGTTGATGAAGCATCCTGTGCTGCCCCTGCCTCAGCAACTGCATCATCAGCAACAGCGTGAAGGTGCCATAGGTGTGTGCTCTCCCACCCCTTGCTTTCCCTAGTGCCTGGTTGGAGTTGATTGCTTTCTGTGAGGCCTGCCACATGCCCCTTGAAAGTGTTTCCATCAACCGTCTCACCGTAGCTAAGGTTTCAGCAATCTCACCCCTCCTTTCCTTGACATTATTAGTTTATCTTTGTCCACTGGCAAAGTTCCCAAACAATTCAACAATAACAGTTGTTTCTCTGTGGCTGAAAAAGTCATCTCTAGCATTGGCTGTTATTGATCATCTTACAGGAACTGGACATTTTCTTTTTGCTTTCCCATTTTAAAAAATACATATTTTGAGTGAGTTTCAGTCAATTTTAGTGCTCATGAAAGTGAAAGACTGATAGTGTTGACTAGAGCTGAATGTAGCTCTATATAATAGCTCTATACTAATGCATCCCATTACCAACTTGCAGTAATTTCTGGCCCTCCCAGCTCTGCCAGTGTTGCCTCCTGCCTTGCAGTCCCCCCTGGCTCCTCCTCTCCAGAATTCCTCACATCAACTACTGTGCTGTGCAGTGTTGATCTGCTGGCTCTAGGTGAGATGGGAGGTATTGGGATGGAATAGCTATTGTGCCCCAGCTGCTGATGGGAGATGCTGCCAGACTTTCCAGAGTGGCAAGAAAGCAGGGGCATTTCACAGTCCAGGGTGATAAGGCACCAGCTAGTCTCTCTTAAATGATCAGTTGATCTTTTCCAGCCCTGTATGCCTGCAGTCCAACCGGTCTGCAGAGACAAACAAACAAATACAGCAAAATAAAAAAGAACCACGCCCTGGCATCCTTCTCTGCTCTAAGGCTGATAATGTGTTTTGTCTGGATAATCTGGACAGAATTGTCAAGGGACAGCGGGACAAGGTAAGGCGGAGAGTAAGCTTTTCCCACTGCAGTCTTTTTCAACTAGCTTTAGGTTTATACTCAAATCAGAGTCCTTACTCAGCTCATGACATTGTTTCCTGCTCTTCCAGCTTCTGCAGCTCTGATCTTCTCTGAGGGTAGCCTTTGCGAAGCAACTTGTCTTGGATACCTACTGTCCTTTGGCCCCACCGCAGGCACAAATGGCCATCTAGCTATAAGCTCTCCAAGCAAAAGGAGTGGCAGAACCAAATAACCTTTTTCTTGAGAAGCCTTAGTAGATCAGCATCCCCTCTGAATTGTAACTCCTATTTCAAATCACCGTTTATAAATGAAATCCATAAAAAGTCTTAGCATACCATTTCATTTTCAATGTACTGTTCCTTTTTGTTTGTTTGTTTTTTAAGGAAAAATAAAAGCAAAAAAATCACCACTAACAAAATCTCAAAAACCCACAAACCAACAACCTAAATGTATGCTGTCATCTGTTTGGCAGGGGGAAGAAAAAAAAGAAAGACATTTAAGGCTAAAACAAAAACTGAGGTTTTGATTTTGAAGTATTGATTCAAAATAGAGGGGAGGAATTAATTTTGAATCAATTCAGAATTTCTGGTGAGAACATACCCATTTTTCTCGGCTTTCTCCTTTTCTTTACACACACACACACACACATACACACACCCAGCTGTAGTCTATGAGGTAAATTAGGTAAGGAAAAATAACAGCAAGCAAGGACACACATCAGTGATGCCAGAGTTTTCATTAAAATGTTTTAAGTTGGGACAATGATGCTATTCATCTTCCATCCTCCATGGGAAAGCGTAGCACACGTGCCTCTCCTGTAGTGAGCCTGAAACAAAATGGCTCTTGTCTCAGCAAACCAAACAAATCCTAAATATCTAGTGCACAGAAAGGTCTCCTGTTGGTGTTTCTATGGATGGACAGATGCATGTGGTACTACTGGTACCATCATGCCCTCCCTCTGCTATGTAGGGAGCTTTATCACCTGTATCCCACTTGATGGCTCTGTAGGGACTGAGCTTCTAGCTGTGGGCTCCTCTGGGGGTCCCCATCCCCCAGAAGCCCTGTCTTGGGGTTCTGGGGCCAACCTACTGTGTCTTTCATTGTTTTGCCTTTCTAGCCTTGTTTTTGGCCTGTGTCCCATTTGTCCTGCCTCCCTGAGGAGAGCTCTGGGCTGCTCAGTTAATGGGAAGTGGCTAAAGCCACGGCAGACAGTTGTGGAGGTGGAGGAGATGGTGATGAGTTCAATTTGCAGAGTGTGCTGAAAATCTTTTGCTTAGTATAACAGTCATTCACTGTTAGGGTCAGATGCTTCTCTGGGTACGTGTGGGAGATCTCTGATACGTCCCAGGGGAGACTTCCCACTCTGGAAGTGATGGCAATTATCTTCATCCATGCTGTGTTTTGCTGAATAACGGTGAGGACCGTGAGCATTGGCAAAGGGAAGGGACGAGGAGAGGGAATGCGCTGCGCAGGGAGGTGGTGGAGTCACCGTCCCTGGAGGTGTTCAAGGCATGTTTGGACATGGCACTTGGTGCCATGGTCTAGTCTTGAGGTCTGTGGTAATGGGTTGGACTTGATGATCTTTGAGGCCTCTTCCAACTTTGCTTATACTGTGATACTGTGATACTGTGACATGGGAATCAGATGTATGTTGGAAGATGAAGGTGTAAGGAGCATGCTCACATGACCAGGTATAGAGGAAAGTGAATGATTAAGGGGCATGGAGAAGGAAGAATAATGAGTGTGCTGGCTTAATCAGCAACGGACAGAGGGAGGCTGGGGTTGAAAGGAAAGAAGAGTTTGGAGCAACAGTAGGATGGGACTCAGTCAGGTCCACTTTGTGAGGAAAAGGTGGTTACAACAAGCCTGCTGTCACTAACTCTGCCAGGAGGAGAGAAGGAGGTAGAGCTATGTACATGTACAGAATGTACATGTGCTGGTGGGGCAGTTTCCAGTCCTGAAGTCCAAGAAGGCTGCAACATTTAGGTTTATGCTGATGATACCTCTTTCCTCTTGGGCAAATGGACGAATTCCCTCTCTAAATCACTCCAATGTGATTTTAATAGCAGGCAGAGGTGGCTTTTAGATAATAAATGGGTACTAAACCCTAAAGAGACACAGGCAGTGTCATACAGAACAGATGGTAAATTAAAAAGAATGGAAGCCCGTGACTTTGCTTAGCTCTGCTCCAAGCTGGAGAGGTCTCACTTTTGTTATGCTAAGTGTTTAGTATTTACACTGCAAAGTTGCTTCCTTGCCTACCCTGACTAGAAAGATTGTAATTATGTATAATAGCAGCGAGACCACGCTGATTAGAGAGGTGGCAGGTATGGCAAAGCTGGATGATGGTGATGATAATCATCATTCTTCTTAGTGATCATCAATAATTAATAATTGTATTGTTTATTCCTCATCAGTGGCAGTAAAGACACCCAGACATGCCAAAAGGTTTAAAAATCAGCCTGCTTTGTTTTGTTTACTGACAGAGAAAGTCTTCCTCTGTATTTGCCTTTTACTTGGGGTTACCGGGGCACTGGATCCTTGTTCGCCTTCTGGAGGGTATTGAAATCAGTACTTAGTGCCCTTTGGCTTCAGCAGGATGACAGCATGTGTTCAGGGCTAAGCACATAAACACAATCCAGAGTGGCGACTGAAGCAAGTTTGTCTTTGGAGTCATGAGAGCATCAGGGCCAAAAAAATTATTAATAAGCAGTGAAAGCCCAGAAGAGAAGCAGTGTTCTGTAGAACATCACGGGGTACAACGTGGTCCTCTGAGGGTGCTGGAGCGGTTCAGATCCAGCTGTTACTGCCCACTTTCCCCTATTTTGTAGAATCATAGAACTGTTTCAGTTGGATAAGACCTCTACTATTAAGGCCAGTCATCGATCTAACACCATCATGGCCATTGTCGTGGTAGGCCTAAACAGGCCTCTTGGGCTTGTACATGTCCTGGCTTGTGCAGACATGTTTTTCTGCTGTTTTGGGGAGAGAGCAACCGCGGGAAAGGGGACAAAGGACCTGGCGCCACTAAGTCTGGGGTCCGGGGCCTGTCCATCACCTGTGGTTGCTAGGGGGCACATGATTGCCTTGTGCAGGGCCCGTGATCTGCCCAAAAAAGGATAAAGCAAGCCTATGGCTTCACCCAATATGGCAAAATCTTGGGTAACTGCCATTTGATTGGCTNGCCATTAAGTCATATGCCAGAGTGAAATGTCCACACATATCTTGAACACCTCCAGGGATGGTAACTCTACTACCTCCCTGGACGGCCTGTTCCAATGCCTGATCATTCTTTCACTAAAGAAAATTTTCCTGATATCCAAGATAAACCTCCTCTGGCACAGTTTCAGGCCATTTCCTCTTGTTCTGTCACTTGATACTAGGGAGAAGAGGCTGACCCCCACCTCACTACAGCCTTCTTTTAGGTAGTCATAGAGGACAATGAGATCTACCCTCAGCCACCTCTTCTCCAGGCTAAACAATCCCTGTTCCCTCAGTTTCTCATCAGCTCGTCATTAAAACTTGTTCTCTAGACCCTCTCAGCAGCTGCTTTGCCCTTCTCTGGACATGCTCCAGCAACGTAATGTCCTTCCTGTAGTGAGGGGCCCAAAACTGAACCTGGTACTTGATGTACACCCTCACCAGCGCCAAGTACAGGGGCATGATCACTTCCCTTCTTCTGCTGGCCACACTGTTCCTGGTTCCTTCCAGCTAACAGAGTAAGGTTGGACCCCTCAGATGACCCAGGGGGCTGAAGTGCTGCAGAATACATCGTGGAAGGGTTTGCAGAGACCTTTCCGGCTAGGATGTGTATCCTGATGGCAGAGAGTCCACATGGAAGAGGACAGCAAACAAGCTGTTGGACTAGTTCTAGCGTTGGCAGTAGTACTGCAGACAGTGTAATGGGACTGTCACAGTGTCAGTGCATATTCATAAGCCAAGTGTGTTTCATGGTACTCCTTGGGCTATTTCATGGCCCTGTGAACTGGGATAACTTTGGTAGCATGATAAAACCTAGCAAGGACCCTCAGTCCGAAAGCATGGAAATGCAGGAGCCCAAGAGAGTGTTACTTTAAACACAAAAGCAGGCAGTTAAGGCAACACTGTTATTGCTTCTCTGATATACATGAGAAGGAGGAAATCTGAAGGAGAAGGAGCATCTGAAGCCGTAAAGGCAATCATTTACCAAGGCCATAAAATATTGATCTTCCCCATCCAAGCCCTGTCAGACTAGCATATTGGAAGGTGTTTGTAGCTTTTAAGCAGGTATATGATGAAGAAAGAGTGAAGACAGCACTATTAACCTAGAATGTTGCTTGGCAGATCTAAGAAAAAAAGGCCTTCATCTTCTGGGCCCTGAGTTCCAGCATTGCTGGGAAGAATCTTTAAAACCAAGTACTTCTGGCTCTGCTGAGCTCTTTGGGGTGGGGGGGAGGGAAGAGGAGGAAAATGGATTCATTTATATTTTGATTGCAGTTCCACATAAAAAGCATTTTAGGCTCTACCTTTCCTTTTGTGCAGTCTCCTAATCCCCACTCATTTAGGGCATTATTCTCAATTTTTCTCACCTAATGGCAAATATGGAAACCCACACACAGTTAAACTGTCAGAGAAGTCTGTGAATGGTAGGAGGAGGAATTGGAAGAAAATACTAGCTTAATCTGAATCTCTCTGTCTTTTTTTTTTTCTTTTAAGTATTTTTTAATTCTCATCCTACTCAATTTATGCACTTCTTTTAAACTATGATTGTATAATATGTATATATTTAAAATCTTCATAAACCAAAATTTCCTTTAATAGTTTGAGAGGGGGAAAAAAATCCCAATAGGTAAAGGAATCCCTGCTGCTTAAGACAAGTCATTATTTTCTGTTGTTAATGGTGAAGATTATAGCCACTGGTAGTGGCCAGCTAAGAAGAGATCTTCAATGTATTCAGTATCACACGGATTTGGAGGGCACATGTTCCCTTCCCATATAAGCTCATCATCCAAATATACAAGACATTCAGAGTGTGAAATGGATCAGTCACACATACTACACTGAAGTGGCAAATGCAGGCACACTTGCAGGAAGCTCTGCATCCAACTAACCTGCTAATGGAATAGTCAAGTCTTACAAGATGATTGATAAAATTGAAATGTAATTACAATTTGTTTATTATGTCATTACAACCACCACTATAAGAAGGCCAGGCTTTTAAACGTGGGGAAAGAAAAAAAAAAAAAAAAAAAAAGAATGGTCAAATGGGTGGAAAAGAAAGTGTGGCAAAGAACAGGAAGAAAAAAAGAAGAAAAAACAAACCAAAACCAGCCAACTAACAAACAAACAAACATGAAAACCAAGCCCAACAAACCTAATAAAAGCCCCTAAACCTCATAAAACCAAACTTTCAAACAAAGAAAGAAACCCCAAACCCTCAAATAAACAAAAAACTCAAAGAAACCAACAAAAAATCCCCCCACAAAAAAAAAAACCCAACAAAACCCCAAACTGACAAAAATGCCCAAACCAACAACAAAAAAAAAAAAAAGAAAAAAGAAAACAACAAACCCCCCAAACCTCAAACAATAATAAAAAACCCAAATCCCCAAACCAGCCAAACAAAACCCCAATCCCCCAAACTAACAAGAATAAAAAACACCCCAACAACAAACCCCAAACCAATCAACCCCCACCAAACCCCATAATTAAAAAAAAAAACCAAAAACACCCAAACAAAAAGGAACCAACCAAAAGCAAACAGCAAACCCCCAAACCAACAATAACCCCTCTACAAAACAATTCCCAAACCCCACAACCCCTCATCCCCAAACCCTGAAATACCTTTGGATATTCTGTGGAAGCTGATATTGAGATGTTAATAGCTCAATCATGCAAAATTGTTTTGATTTTTCAGCATTTATGTCCATAATTTCCCACAATTTAGCTTTACCAGTGTTCATGAAAGCAATTAAAGCGCCACCCTACTTTCTCACCAAGAAACATTTTCAGGAGGCTTTCTGCTAATAGAAATGAAAGATTTACAGTGAAACATATGAGAAGGCTCTAAGGAAAAGAAAGAACACAAATATTAAAAAAAAGAAATGAATAAATTATTTAAACTGGATGTTAGGAGGAAGTTCTTTACAGTGAGGGTGGTGAGACACTGGAACAGATTGCCCAGGGAGGTTGTGGCTGCTCCCTCCCTGGAGGTGTTCAAGGCTGATGTAGGTTTGGGAGTTACCCANAAGAATGAAAATTAAATAAAAATTAATTATAATCTTCAACCTTAAATTTTCCACAACTACTGACTAATTTGGGAAGCTGTTCCTATCAGTTCTGACATTTAGGCTTTTAGAAAGTCACCTTTTGGTCACACTGAAGTAGCCAGCAGACAGCATTTGGTGTTACAAAAAGGCTTCACAGATGCTTCACCTGAAGAACCTTGCCGTGGTTTTCAATCCTATTTGTGGACCTCTAAAAGTTACCTCATCATGATACAGATTCCTTTATCTTCAGCTTAACTTTAGAGATATTAGAAATATTTGGAGATACTGGAGTGACTTTACCAAGGCATGTGATTATAGAATCATAGAATGGTAAGTTTGGAAGGGATCTCAAGGATCATCTAGTTCCAATCCCTTGCCATAGGCAGGGACACCTCCCACTAGTACAGGTCACTCAAGGCCTCATCCAACCTGGCCTTGCACACCTCCAGGAACGGAGCAGCCACAACCTCCCTGGGCAACCTCTTCCAGTGTTTCACCACCCTCACTGGAAAGAACTTCCTCCCCTCATCCTGTCATTACAAAACCTTGTAAATAGTTCCTCCCCAGCCTTCCTGTAGGGCCCCTTCAGATACTGGAAGGCTACTATAAGGCCTCCTTGAAGTCTTCTCTTCTCCAGGCTGAAGAGCCCCAACTCTTGTAGCCTGTCCTCATAATGTCATGACAAAGCATGGCTCACTCCCATTGTTCAGTGTCACCTGGAGAAGAGAATGAAGCCAAACTCTTTTCACCCCACAAAGTGGTTTTTGAACTGGAGCCGAGTAGATTCAGATTAAACTTTCGGAAGAAATTCTTTACTGTGAGGGTGGTTAGACAATGGACCAGGTTGCCCAAGGTAGCTGTGGATGTCTCACCCCTGGAAGTGTTTCAAGACCAGGCTGGATGAGGCTTTGAGTCAACGTGGTCTAGTGGGAGGTATCCCTGCCTTTAAGGTCCCTTACAATTTAAGCCATTTAAGGATTCTATGACTTTCTTTACTTTTGTGCTTCCTTTCAACAGGTTTAAATAAGTGGAATACCACTGCAGTAATAATCGTACTTGGATAGAGCCTTTTAAGGCTGGTTGTGCTTAGGAGTGACAACTTACAGCTTTAGCAGTGTACATGTTGCCTGTGAGGTTACTTCTTTGGGTCTGTTTGTAGAGACAGATTGACATGTTAGTGGAGTAAGGTGTTGGTCAAAGTTAGGGAGAATGTTAGAGACAGTTGAAAAGCCTTTTATGATTAGAAATATGTTTGGGTTGTAACAGCATTGAAGCTTTTCTGAACTTCCCTAATATGTTTGCATTTTTTTTGGTGGTGTTTTTGTCTGGTCGGTTGGGGATTTTTTGGGGGTGTGTGTTTGTTTGCTTGTTTGTTTCCCCTGAGGCTATTAAAAATGTGCAACTCCTTTTAAGATGACAGAGGTGTATAGATAGATCTGTGAAGAATTTTTTTTTAACTTTTTTTTTTTTTAATTTATTTTGAATGTTCAATGTCATTTCAAATTTCAGAAAATAAGTGTGGAATACAGCCTGATGACAGCTTTGTGGCATCCACCCCTCTGCCTCCATGTGCCTTTTATCAAACAGGAAAACAAAACATTCAGTGAAAGAAGACTGAAAAAATTAAAATGTGCAATCACCCTTTTTTTCCTTCCATCCGCTCCCCCACCATCTACGTTTATGATCTGTGTACTGACTGGAATTTTTTCACCTATTCTCCACTTCATGTAGATCTTAATCCCAGACTGATTTCTTGTCCCCTGCTATGTGATGTGTGACCTTTATGCTAGGATGAGGAGTGGAGGGGATGGGAGTGTTGATGGTGTGGGAGGCAAAAAGGAAAAGACTATGATAAGAAACTGCAGGAGGACAAGCCTGGGGGGCATTCAAACAGATGAGTGATTGGCACAGTACTCGCCTGTGGCATGAAGCCATCCGAGATCTAAAACAGAATCATTATTTTGGAGTGGGGAAGAGGTTGTGGTCCTACACCCCAAACATATCTTTTGGCTTTAACTTTGGGAAAATAGAAAGTATAAGTCAGTTGAATGAAGACTGGTTGTTGTAGGTGAGGCTTTGTCTCACAAGCTCCATCTCATCTCCTACCTGTTTTCTTGCAGAGCACTGGAACCCCGTTAAAATAAGGATGAGTACCTGTTACGTTACAAGCAGACTCGATCAGCAACAATGATATTTTTGCATCAGCAACAGCAAGTTCAAGGCAACTGCTGTTGAAGTGAACAGAGCTTTGTAGCAATGTTCAGGAGTATAGAAAGCATGTTGCCATCTGTGCTAAATTACGTTGGTGTGAGGTCTTGCTGTTCAAGTAATTTTGGAGAGTCCAGTACTATTGATTTAATAAAAGTTACATAAATCTGACTGCTATTGGCGTTAATAAATTTCACTACCCATTTCACTGCAGGACCTTGAAATCTTTCTCCTCCTGGGTGCTGCTACTGGAATACACAGGGACACTTCTGTGACTATATTTAAGGTACACCTCAGTATGCTATTTTTAGACCTGAGCTAGAGTGATTGCAAAGCAATTAGGATAGACAAACATAGCTGCTCTCAGCACATGCAGAAGAAGGGGAGCTAGTCTCAGCCAAAATAAAGCAGAATTTTGCTGTCTGAGAGACAGAAGATGTGTCCTGGCTTTGCTGAATTGCATCAGGCACCTCAGTTTCATTGATCTGAACAGACAGCTGCCCTATGCTTTGAGAGGTGATCTACCAGATCTCTGTACAAATGGCTGCTGTGGTTATGATGCAGTAGTGCTTCATGCACAGAGCAGACTGCATATGCATAGTGGGGAAAATGTGCGAAGGATGGGACCTACCGCTTTTGCATCTGGCAGTATTTCATCTACCAGTACACTGGTCACTGGCTACCCTGATCAGTTACCAACCCTCTTCTGCTGAGGAGAAGAGAACGTGAGATAGCAGTGTAGTATTGGGGTTTTTTTTTAAGATGTTTTTGTTTTTTATTTGCCTGGTTCATGAAGACTGATAAAAATTAACTGTGATATCTTAAAATACTTAATGTTTCTCTGGCCAACCCAGATCTGTTCAGCAGCAATGAGTTAGATGTGTCTTGTACTGATACCAACACTACTGCACAAACTCTATTGTCATCTGCTGGTCTTTACTTTTGCACATTCAAGATTTATAACAAGAGAAATACTGGGGGACTTTTTGCACTCTGCCTCTGGTCTGAGGGCTTTGTCATTGATTCTAAGTTGCCTTCTGAAGCTTTACCTCGTGAACTTAACAGTCAAATACTGATTTTTTTTTCATCTGTACCTGTTGCAAGCAAACCAGTCTCCATTCAGGAAATTTTACTGAATTTGATTAATTTCCAATTTAGGTAAACTTTTATTTACTGATTTGGATGTTGGAAGAAAAAGACTGAGGAAAAGCCCCTTTCTACTCCATTCTCCAGGCTTAGTTTCAGTCCAACAGCTCTCTCTTACCAACTCTCCTCCCTCCATTTTCACTGCTTTTTACATCTAGTCTATACCTATTGCTTGAGCTGGGTGGCAAACAGTGCAGAAGGTCATTCTTGTTTGTTGTTGGGTTTGATTTTTTTTTTCTTTCCCTGATTTTTCCTTCTCACCAACACCCTGCTCTAGCCTGGGTCATCCATGGGCTGTTGTCCCTTTGTGGCTGTCCCTTCCCCAGTGTGGGTCAGCTACGGCCATTGCTCCTTCAGGAGAGTTCCTGCTCTAGCATGAATCCCCCATTGTTGCATCCTTCCCTCCCAGCCCTGTTTCCTTCCATATGCCTTCTCCTGTATCTGCTGTTGTGTCCCTTCTTGTGTTTCCTTTTGTGCATCTTCACATCTCCTGGTCTCCCATTTTTTCTTTCTTGTGACCCCACTTATTCTCTCTAGAGCCCCCTGCTCTAGTACCCCTGCCTCCCTACCCTAACCTTAGGGAGGCCCCCTGCCTCCCTACCCTAACCCTGATAGAGCAGGTGCCACCTATTAGAGAGCTAGACCAGACCAGCTGGCACCAGCATGGGGTAGTCCATTACAGCTTCTACACAGGCCATCCTGTGCCCTCTCCACTGCTACTAAAACCCTGTCAGTGACACCCAAGACAATGTCTTTTTACAGGGATCCAGGAAGAACCTCCTGCGTTCAGGCAGGGCTTTGGGAAAAGAAGAAATCTCATAACAGATGATGTAAGGTTTAGGGTACTCTCCCAAGATCAGCCAGGAGCCAAGGGGTGCTATGCCTTGGGCATTAGAAGGGATGCTGCTTGTTTCTGCACAGGGGTGCCAGTGAGAGGGAGTCACTGATTTCTGATAGATGTGCTCCCACCTGGCTCCTTTTTGCTTCTATCTGTGGGCATCCTCACCTTCCTGCATAGGAGGATTCAGAGAGGGAGGGATCAGGGGTAATGTCCACCTTGTAAAATGTCTTAGCCATTTTTTTCTCCCAAAGAAGTCAAAGTTGCCAAGGTTTCAGTATTGGCAAAGTCTAATGGGAAGAGTATTGAATAGGAAGTCACTACATACCCAGGTTCACTTCCAGCTCTGCTGCTGTCTTGCTGGATCCAGCACTTCAGACATGGTGGTGATTATTTTTTTGTTTTGTTTCGCTTTGGTTTCATTTTGGTTTGGTTTGTTGCTGGTTTTGTTGGTTTTCTTGTTTGCTTTGTTTTTTTTTTTCTTTTTTTTTTTTTTTT
>WBNM01007418.1:21944-74763 GCA_013399055.1 Ramphastos sulfuratus
TTTTTGTGTTTTTTTTTTTGTTTTTTTTAGCCACCTTAAACTGGCTCTGTTACTGTGTGTTTAGTCTGGAATCTGTGCTGAACAGAGCCTGCCTCACCTCTTATATACAGCATCCTGCACAAAGAGGACCTAGTCCCTGCCAAAGCCTTGAGGCACAACAGTAACACAAATAATAAATAATAGTACCATTAGCAAGAGGGCATACATATTTATATGGAAATGTGCTGATGAAAAGCACTGTTGACTGACAGCAGTGCTCAGCACACACACTGATGGGATTACATTATCATAGAATCTTAGAATCATTGAGCTTAGAAAAGACTTTTGAGATCATCAAGTCCAACCATCACCTCAACACTAATATGGCCACTAAACCATGTTCTATAGGGCCATGTCTACACATTTATTTTAACATCTCCAGGGATGGTGACTCCACCACCTTCCTGGACAAACTGTTCCAATGCCTGACCACTATTTCAGTAAAGACATTTTTTCCTAATATGCAATTTAAACCTTCCCTAGCACAACTTAAGGCCATTTCCTCTCATCCCATTCATAGTTACTAAAGTGAAGAGACGAACACCCGCCTCACTACGACCTCCTTTCAGGTAGTTGCAGAGATCAGTAAAATCTCCCCTCAGCCTTCTCTTCTCCAGAAGATATCTGTGGCCACAGCTTTATGCACAAAGTGTGGCCTATAAATTAAAGCAGGGACAATCTCTTCTAACGATCCTCACTCATTGCCCTCCCAGAATGTTACACCATTAGTTTTGCACCAACACTCAGCCCCAGAACCATGTGGCCTGGGGGAGGGGCAGGTAGAAGGGTCAGGACAGGAGCTTTTTTTCTCCTATGCATCTGACTTTGTCATGTAGAGTCTAGGACTCTCCGCCTGATGTGTTGCCTAAGTATTTATGACGTCTCAATGGGGAATAGCCCTTCCTCTTCCCTCCTTTCTCCTCTTCTTGTCTCCTGTCCTCATTCTCTGCAGCTGGTGAGGTGGAGGTGACAGTGCTGTGCTCCAGACTCAGAGGAAATGCAGCACAGTGTTTTCCCATGGGAGCTGGCATTGTGTGCGGACCTGTTTCCCACCCACTTAAACCCTCTTGCTCTAGCCAAGTACCCCTTGGCTGAGGGCCTGGGACCTAGGCATGGGTGCAGAGAAAGCTCTAAAGGACACACACCGTCACCTGGCCATGCTGACAAATCTTCCATGCTGGTGGTAGCTTCTCCCTGAGTCATTGGCAGGGAGCATGCTTCAAGCAGCTCCACATAAACACCGCCTTCGGATGGTGAAAAGAAATATTTTATCTCGCCCACATCCTATAAATGCAACTACAGATCTCGATGGCAGCAACAGAACTGTCATCACCCTTGACAAACAGACAGGGTGCCACTTGTTTTTCTCTTACTTCTTCCTCAAAGCCATCTTCTGTGTAGCATGGGGGAATGCCAGGTAAATCTGTGCCTTTTTCCCCTCTCTGGAAAGTGTGTGTATGAGGTGGGAGTGGTAGCCCACCAATGCACAGACATGTCCATGGCTTCTGTTGGCTTCTAAGGGAGCAAGCAGGCAGGGAAGTGATCAGATCCCAGACACTCGACACAGTAATTCTCCACTGCTGCTTCTGTGTGCTTAAAAAAAAGAAAAAAAAGACATTAGAAAACAGAAATGCAAAACTGAAAGGTGCTGAATAATTTCGGGAAATGGGGTCACACCCACCCACCCATTTGTAGAGCTTAGAGATCTGTATAAAGATGCAAATGAATACATCTGTTGTGTCATTAAATGCAACTGCAGCAACCTAGATGAAAGGGAAAGGGAGTGAGGAAGAAGTGCTGACTGGTAATAGCACCACAAAGTTGTTTTCTATGATGAGGATCTGCCAAGTGCAAAGCCTTAGGCTAGTACTCCAGGTTCCACTTCAGCACCCATTTATTCTCTCCCTTTCCTTCCCTGTTGTTTCTTGTAATCTTGTGGCCTGACATCAACCAAAATTCCTTGCATGCTTCCAGTGAAGGCTCTGGAAGCTGAAGGACATGGAGCCACTGATTTAATCCCCTCTTTCAGCTCCTTTTGGAGTCTGGCTAGTTCAGCTAAGGTTTTGCAGAATGGGGAGAGGACAGAGGCACTTCTTCCTCTGACTGGAGAGCAGCCCTCTGCTGCTAAAAGCACCTTTGCTTTTAGAAAGGGACAGGGGATGAGGTCAAGTGACAATGCATGTGCTCAGGTAGCCCTAAGTAATTGAACGTGGGAGTAAACCTGACAGTATCTCTCACCTGAGTGCGAGTCATCTGTCACATCAGACTTTGAAAAGGCACCTCAGAAATGTCACGCTCAGGAAGACCCAGCACCATGCTGGTGGCTGAACAAGGAGAGGGGCCATAAACCTCAACACACACACACACCCCTCAAAACAGAGAGGACTCCTCTGACCATTCCTTTACTTCCCCACCACCCTCATCTCTTACAATTTTGATTGTTCTTTTTATTGTCTATACAAAGGCAAGTGGGTCCAGAAAAGGGTAACAAAACAGGTAAAGACTCTGGAGAAGAGGTCATATAAGGAGTGGCTGAAGGAACTGGGTTTGTTTAGTCTGGAGAAAAGGAGGCTCAGGGGAGACCTTCTTATTCTCTTGAACTTTCTGAAAGGAGATTGTAGAGAGGTGAGGGTTGGCCACTTCTGTCTAGTAAGAATTACAGAATTGCTTTGACTGGAAAAGACCTCAAAGATCATCAAGCCTAGCCATCAAATTAACAACACCACGGCTGTTAAACCACATCCCAAAGTGTCACGTCTACGCAGTTTTTGAACACTTCCAGGGATGGCAACTCTACCTTCCCGGGCAAACTATTCCAGTGCCTGACCACTCCTTCCATAAAGAAAATTTTCCTACTATCCAGTCTAAACATCCCTTGGCAGAATTTCAGGCCATTTCCTCTCACCGTATCACTTGATACTAGAGAGAAGAGCCCAACTCCCACCTCACTACAACCTCCTTTCAGGTAATTGTAGAGAGCAATGAAGTCTCCCCTCAGCTTCTTCTTCTCTAAGCAATCCCAGTTCCCTCAGCTGCTCCTTATAAGACTTGTTGTCCAAGCCCATTGCCAGAGGTGACAAGACAGGAGAAAATGGCATCAAGTTGTATCAGAAGAGGTTTAGGTCAGACATTAGAAGAAACTTCACTGAAAGGTCTCTCCAACACTGAAATATGCTCCCCAGGGAGGTAGTTGAATCCCCATCCTTGGAAGTGTTTAAAAGATGCAGAGATGTGGCACTGAGAGACATGGTTTAAGATCAGACTTGGTAGAGTTAGGTAATAGTTGAACTCAATGACCTTAAAGGTCTTTCCCAACCCAAATGATTCTGTGAATCTAAATATAGAGTGACCTCTAGGTTCCTGTATTATATCAATCATTTTGGTAATACTAGTTGTTCTCATTTCCCCCTTTTATCTCCCAACAGGTCACATAAACATTTTGAATTTAACCCTATCTCTTATTGCCTAGTCTTAATGAGTCTTTTCCCCCAGTCATTTTCCTATGTGACTGCACCAAAATGGCCTCTAAAGCCCTTGATGAAATTTGCTGAAGTAACTCCCAGCTCTCACTCATATATAAATGAGTATTTCTACAAATACATAATAATAAATTTTACTTTTGACATTTGGGAAGTTAGCCTTTTCAGATGGCCAAATATATATATATGTGTGTGTGTATATATATATTATTCCTTGGCACCATACTCCCTGTGCTCATATTTGCTGTAATCAAGTTATGATCACTGGTCCCTGTAGCTGCTTCCAGGGATTGACAGATCCTGCTACAATAGGTTTAAATGAGTATACAGTGAATATAAGATTTTTATCAACTTTCTCAGCCAACTGATGTGTTGGATAGGTAGCCCTGAGCCCTTTTGAGGGCGTATGTAGGCACATGCAGGTGTAGTGACACTTGGAAATGCAAAAGCAATTTATTTGCCCACCATTTTGGTACCTGTTTGTACTGTTAATATTGTCCAACAGCTTATGCAGGTGCATACTGCTGCTTTTCCCCATGATATTTCTCCACATTGCTATTAACAGTCATGCAGTAATCATGCTGTTAAGCATGGATCATTGAATAGTTTCTCATGCCAATTTGCAGTCCAGGAGCTTATCATTCTTCTAAGTTATTTATAATTGTCCTCAATGTTTCTCATTCTTTATTTATGGCTCCCAGGCTGCTTCCTATCAAGCCTGTGTGTATTAGTGCAATGTGTTCTTGAATACATTCAGTAAGCTTGAATTTTATTTATTTTTTTGCTTTATGTTGATTTACACATCTGTCTATCTCAGCCTGCGCCCCTCATTGACTTGAGACCTATCCTCCAGAGGCAGCCAACAGTTTCCAGATCAGCATTTCATTCTTCTTTGACCTTCTTAATAAGAACAATAGTTGAATTTTATGTCAACCTGAACATAATGTTTTCACAGTAGAAAACAATCATCTCTGCACTCCAGAAGCATGGGTGATGTTTCCTGTTGATGGCATAAGCCCTCCAGCATCTTTTCAAATTGGAATCCTTCCGTAATAACTGTATTTTGTATTTCCATATGCTACAGGGATGAGTAGAATCATTTCTAAGTTGTTAGTTTAGTGGTGTTTGAAAGACCCCAACAGTCCACCTCTGAAAGGTTTCAGTAGCAAATATAAGGGTCAATCTCTGCTTTGAGGAATTGAGTAACTGGAAAACCACCGTGGCATCTATAATACATAACATCACCCCTATATCTTTATAAAGTGATGTGGTTTTCCTTAAATGTTTGTAACTACTCTGTTAAAAATTCCAAATAATGTGACTAATCTGTGCAGGTTTTGGCAATGACAAAAATATAAAATTTCTTCTCGTAAGTGGGAATTTTCATTTCCACCTTTTTTGTTCCCCTGATGTCTAGGACTGCTGTATAAGTAATAGGAAAATCTCTTTTCTTTGCAACTTTAGTGCAGCAGCTCAATTTGTTTGCAGCATGCTGAGCTTCAGTTCAGATTGCGTTTGCCTTCTTAGCACCTTCACTTTGTGTCATTAGTCAAGCAAGTGCCTGGCTGCTCCAGCTTGCTTCTGACAGGATGGAGTAGCTTTGAGATGGAGGCCATTCTGTTCATACGTGGTTGCATATATATATAAAAGACTGAAAGCAGCATTATGAAATCTCCAGCAACTTGACTGCACACTGCAGCCACTTATTTTCCATTGACACAAGAACACTCTTTTTCCTACTCACCAGCTGGTGAGAAGTTTCAAGTGACAATGCCAGTAGATCACAGGAGGAATCCCTGCCTTCAGATACCAGACTTTATTAGCATGAGGACAATAGCATCAGCTCTGCTGTTACTGGTCCTTGAAGGCACACTCAGAGTGTCCCCTTCTGCTATTCATTCCTGCAGAAGGTGGAAGAAAGGATGTATATAAACCTCTGAGTAATCAGCGCAGAAAGAGAGGATCTGCTGAATCAGATATCATCTGGGAATTTCTTTCTTGGCAGTAACACTTTGTGTGCCAAGGAATAGTCCAGACTAACTGGCACTCCTTCTCCATTGCACTCACAGCCATAATGCTGATCTGACTCTTTGTCACCTGTCATGTTGACAGAGTACTGGGACAAGCTACCAGCACAAGAGGAACTTCTGTCATTTGGTCTGGTCAGCCAAGAAAGTTTATATCCTCTTTGCAGGATGCCAACACAAACTGAAATTGGGTAACCGGAGGGGAAAAGAAAAAAACAAAGAAAAAATTTTCTGTTAGCAGTCCTGGACTGTAAGTGGGTTGATGATCGAATGGAGACCAACTCAATGAAGCCTCTATTTAAGAAAGTACTCGAATATGTAGTTTCTTCAAATCGTATCCGAGATGTTTCTTCTGTGGCGAAGGATGTAAATGCAGCCTCGAGCATGTACTGAGGTACTCTGAGGTTGTGATCTCAACTGTATAAAAGAAATGGTTGGCGTACTGGAGAGGAAAATGATGACATAAAGCATTTCTCCAGGGCTGCCTGGCACTAATGACTTTAATACAGCAAGTTGAACAAACTTATGTGGCAGCAGTGACTGTGAAGGAGGACTTTTAACTTGCCTGCAATAACTACCTTGCTAGAAGCTGAGTGTTTCAGTCAGTGTGATGAATAGTGAATAGGAGCCATAAGGAGGACAGCACATTGGAGGCAGTGCAGAAACTGGACCTGGATGGGGTAAGGTTCAGAATGCAGCCACAGGAGAACTTCTATAGCAGCAGTACAGTGATGTGGTGGTGAATGAAGGATATGCTTAATTTCTACATATTAGATTAAAAAGCTTGGTTGCATGGAGAAGGATTTGTCAAATCAGGACTTTGCATGCAGAATTAGTGCAGGTAAAGGTGATGCACACATGAGTTATAACTGAGAGGTGCTGGCCAAGGACCCATGTCCTCACAGGAGCCCATAGCAGATTCAAGACATACAGAAGTGTAGGTATGAAAGACTATGATGCTGGTATGGGTGCATATCCTAACACTGTTTATACCTCAGTCTTTCTTGTGCACTAGCAGACATAAAGGCAGCATCAGGGTTACAGGAAGCAGCACATACAGAACTGATGGAGAACTGAATGCAGAAAGTATCTTTCTTTGTGACTTTGCATTCATACCAGGATGATGTTCCTATGCCTGTAGGTCTCCTTCTGCAATCAGTCTCAGCACTGTTCACCAGACTGAGCAGTATTTCCAATTATATTTATAGACCTATTAGTAAAACTGGTGATCTATTCATAGACAAGCCATGAACACAAGAAAAGAGTCAAACGCAGCCAATAAATTGCCTGCAAGAAGTAAACTGTGCCATCAGCAAAATTTTGTGTCTCTGTTGTTCTCCTCTTTCTCTTAGATCGTTAATAAACATATTGAACGTCCCTGGTCCTAATGCTGATCCCTGGAGCATCTTGCTATTAACCTCCTTTCATGCAGAGAATTGGACGCTTATTCCTTTCCTTTGTTTTCTGCCTCTTATCTAGGTTTTAATCCATGTCAAGACTTTGCCTCCCACCCTCCAGGTAACAAATTTCTTTAATAGCCTCTCGTGAAAGACTTTATCAAAAGGCTTTTGAAAAGTTTAAATAAATTATATCCCCCCCACGCACCCCTTCTCCTCAGTCCAGTATTTCATTAACTCTTCCCCAGAATCCTAATAGGCTAGAGAGGCACAAGTCACACTAGCAGAACCAGCAGACAGGTTTATCTTTATCATGTTAGACTCCTCTAGAAGCTTTCTAACTCTATCTTTAATGATTTTTTTCAGTGTTTGCTGCTTGTTCCAACACAAGGTGCTCCATTTTATAATTGGATCATCTTTAGCTTCTTTGTAGAACACGGTTGCAATAATCACCCTCCTTCCAGCCCCTTAGTCCCACAGGCGTTAGTACAAAAAGCTCTTATATGAGCCACTGCCTGCTTTGTTATAGCTCAGCTACGAAGTACTCCCATTCTTTGGTTATTTGCAGACACTTACCCACTTAGGAGTTCACATCTTTATCGGCCTTACCATCTTCTCCTACCTCTGACCCTTCTCATCCTGGGACTTTCTCAGACATCCAAAAACTACTCTCTCTTCTCACTATTCTCTTCATCTCCCCAGGTGTGAAAGCCCAGAGGAGAGAAATTTGTGTTTTTCCACGTGTCTGGCGCCACTCCAGCCATGGATGAAACAAGTTTTCGGGTTTGGCAAGCTGTTTTTAGCTCTTCTACCTTTTCAGCCACCAAAACAGTTTCTGTACTTTCAGTGTACAAAACAGGAAGGCATCTCAGCCTTCCTGCTTCAGCATCTGGGTGAGCCAAATGGTCCTAAAGAAGACATCAATGACTATCATCCACTTGCCTGTCTTTACAAGGCAGCAACTTTCAGCCACCTTATTTGAGAGAGCTGATGGGCAGAACTCTTACTGCTGGTCATGCAAAACGACCCACACACAGAAGGAAAGCTGATTTCCACTGACGTGAGAGAAGCAGTTGATAACCCCAAAATACCTTTTGCGTGGCATAGGCAGGAATGTTTTGCTTCACCATACACAGAGGAAACTTTCCTGCTGTAATGAGGTGTTTTCAGTTCCAAAGTGCAAGCACTTCGCCTGGCGCCAAGCTAGAAACACATGTGGCCAAGCTGTGGCTGCCACAAGAGAGGGGAATCAGACCTGCAAAATATCCATTCAGTGTTATAGTCACAAAAGTCACTCCGCTGACCCTCACAGCTGCTGCACACATGCCCAGCAGCTGCTCAGCATACTACTTTCTAATGTCAGGCCCAGAGGTTGGCTATGCAATGAATGACACGTGCAGCCCTCCACTATGCGCAGGGACTGAACTAAAGCCTGGAAGACACTACAAGTAACAGCAATCCTTGGATTAGGTCTAGGAAAGAAAAGGGCTTGTTGAAGTAGCTGAGCACCCTGAGTCTATCTACATCTCACCAAACCAGGACTACTTTGCTGCTCACCTGGCACTTCCCAGATGCTGTGTCCACCACCTCAGGAGACTGCTCTCCTACAGGATTGTCATATCTGAGCTGCTTTGGACTGCATGTTGCCATGGTGAAAATACTGCTGCACATAAGCTGGTTCAAGGCAATGTAGTCCTGTCATGGACATTGACTCCTGGCTCTTATACTTGTTCATTTTCTTTCTATGCAAGTTATCTTTAACAAGCTTCTTCCACAACACAAAAATGTGGTCCTTTAAGCATGGACCCACAAGCCCTGATACATTGTTTTTTGTCTCCTTCATAGGTGAAAACCATCAACCTAAATGGAAGCTGGAGTGGTAGAGGAGATGGAGGAGATTCACAAGAGGAATCTCCTCATGTGCCTATGTTTACGGAGGTGCAGTGCTGTCAGTCTGAGGAGGGTGTTTTTCTTGAGTGCTGAGGGGACATTTTATGTACCTCAGATGCCTCCCTGGGGTGAGACAGCTGATGGCTGTGCTTATGCCCTGTGAGTTGTTGGGCAACTACCTCTGCAGGGGCAGCTCTTCTGCTGTGGGAGGCATGGCTCCAGACCCTGAGCTCTCCTTTGTAACCAGCTCTTGTCTTCTAACTCAACAGAACTGCACCATTTTGCTCCCAGGGGGAAGTCAGGTGCCCACGGAGTTTGGGCATGAATTTGCTACGGTATGATTTGTTCAGCAAAGCTCCTTATACTCTTCTTAATCTCCATTTTATACCTCCCCTGCTGCACTTTACAATCTTTTATATTACTGTAATTTGGGCTGGATTTCCATATTTTAGAAAATACCCCACTATATGACTATATCTTTCCCTTTATCCAGGGTGTTACTTCTCAGCATTACTTCCCACCTGTAGGGAGAATGTATATGCACCATATGGAAGTATGTTATGGCTGTAGTAAATGACCTCATATCATGTCAGTGCCCTCCTATGCATGTGTAAATTTGCTTTAGAGACACAACTAGTGTTTCTTCTTGCCAGCCCCGAGGCCAGACTAGCTAGTTGCACCCAGCAGAGATCTCTTGCATAACTCCTAATGAGACTGGAACATGGCCTCCAGGCTTTGGGTGCTTAAGCACATCCATCACCACACTGCCAGGCTTTCTTGCACCGGCATTCCCATAGGCTCTGTGTGAAGCCGTCAGGACAACAGACACCTTGGGCTCACAAGTTCCCTAGAGACTGCTCTTCCATTATCATCACGAATCCCTGGGATCCAGGGCTCAGAACCTGTGCTGTTCCTGTTGTTTTTATGCCTTGAAGTTTCACATCTTCCCTGTTCCACATGAGTCATTAGGAAGAGTTATTGACAAACAGGAGCTGTTCAAAGGAGAGCAACTGAAATGATCAAGGGAGTGGAGGAATCAATTTAGAAAGAAAGATTAAAAGGATAAAGTCTGGAGAGATTGGTTAAACAGCAACTACTGTGAGCATGATAACCTACACACACTTAAGAAGTATTTCAGAAACAGGAAAACACTGGTAGCATGATACATGGGGAAACAAGTGGAAACAGGCAGAAATTGAGAGTAACTCGAATTTTCCCTTTGAGATTAGCTTTCAGACAATAGGAAAGGAAATGTTCACTGTCACTACCCCAAAGTGATGGCAGCATGTAAGAAACCCAATTGCTCTCCACTTTATAAACTTCAGAACAAATGAATAAACCAAACCAACCAACCAAGCAAGCACCCAACAAATGAATAAACAAACAAAAGCTAGTAAATTCAGCATAAAGGGCCATGCTCAGAGATGGCACTGGACCGGGGAATGGCACAGGCATCCTGGTGAGGAGGCAGCTTTGGGAGAAACTGGGGGCAAAGCAGCACTCATTCCAGAAGCTCACACAACCCAGGGGAGCCCACCTTAGACACCAGAGCTTGCAACATACCTCCCCAAGCGTCTGCTCACTGCAGTTTGCAAATGAAACAGCTTGCGGATGAGACTGAGACTTTTCCTGTCAGGACCATGTGTATGGGTGAGGTTCCTGCAATCCCCCCTCACCATCTGGTCCACAGGCTCTGATGTGCTACAGTAATTTGTTAGTTTTAAACTTGACTACATCACATGCCAGAGTGTGCAGCTGAGCAACCCTGACCAGATGCTTATCAAGTGTAAATCGGTGCAAATGCCTATTTATATCAGCTGAGGCTCTGTGCCACTCTTTGTAATGAACCATGTGTCCATTGTACATTCATGGATTCACGGAGCTGAAGGCTAAAGGGACTACTAGATCGTCTGTTTTGACCTTCCAAATATTACATGCCATTAATTTTCACCCAGTTACTCCTGGATTGAGCCCAAAAATTTGCCTTCGACTAAAATATAGCATTTAGCTAACAAGTAACCCATTGAAAGAGGTCTGTGGCTAATCTTGAGCCATTCAGACATGACAAATCCTCTTCTTCAGATGGGAGTTTCTTTCTGTGGATAATCAACTTTACTCATCCCTAAAAATCATACAGTTGCCGTTTGAACCTTCCCTGTATCATCATCAAATGTTATCTGCTATTGAGGTCACAGTTTGTTCACGCTCAAGTCACAGCATCTGATACTTTGTCATCATTTTTATGTTCACTCAGGGTTTTCAGGTAGAAATACTTTGTAGTGTAGGTTGAAAAAAGTTTATTGTGAGAGTCACACAGGATATTTGCATTCTCCATGAAAATCATTGTATTTTAAAAGTATATGTATCTTCCTTGACTTAGATGAGATCAACCAATCAATCAATCAACCATATTATCTCACTTACCTGAGTATTATATATATAATTTATACACACACAGAGACATATATATACACATACACAACTGAGTACACCACCCTGCGCTATCAGCAGCAACAGCTACTCTGTTTATGCTATGTCATACTTGTCTTTGGGAAAATAATTGTTCCATCTATATATTTTCTTGAGTTTCTTCCTCACAGTATGGTGTTGTAGGTGGACCTGTGGTCTGAACCAGTGTAGTTGCTCACATAATCAAAACAAAAAAAGAAAATTGTTTTATTTCTTTTTTTTTTTCCTTCCCCCTGGCTCCTAGGAGTTTTGGGGTACAAACATTAGCCTAAGTTTAGAGTTTCATTCTTGTGGCAGAGATTTTTGTTTAAATAAAGACAGCAAAAAGACCTGTAATAGCACATACAAGATGCACTTTCTGCAAATAGTATTCAACACTGACTTAAAATGTGCCATATCTACAAATATCCCTGCCAGTAAACTGATTTGTGAGATTGTTCATGGAAACACAGCAAAAAGTGGGGAGTGAACTCATCAGAAAATAATTAATTAAAAATTCAAAACAAGATTCATGGGTCATTCCTCAGGACCTGCTAATAAATTTAAAGCATTTTAAAAGAGAACTGTTTTGAGTGTATGGTTTCACAAGTCTAGGCAGTGCAGTGTGAAGGTATCTTTGCTTTCACATCTGAGCATAGCATGAGAATCTCTCCCAGTGCTCCCAGGTCTTGTAATGACAGGACAAAGAGTAATGGGTTTAAACTGGAAGAAGGAAGATTTAAATTAGATGTTAGGAAGAAGTTCTTTACAGTGAGGGTGGTGAAACACTGGAACAAGTTGCCCAGGGAGGTTGCGGATGCTTCCTCCCTGGAGGTCTTCAAGAGTAGATTGGATGAGGCCTGGAGCGACCTGTTCTAGTGGGAGGTGTCTCTGCCTATGGCATGGGGGTTGGAACTAGATGATCTTCGAGGTCCCTTCCAACCTAAACCATTCTATGATTCTATGATTCATAGGAATTTCCTGGGTGACTTATGGGCCAACGACCATAATCAACACTTCTGACCACACTACCTTTCTTGTTTCTTTTGGCGCTTCCAGAGATGCGCTGTATGAGAGTGATCCAAGTGTGGGAAAACAGAAACAAAAATAACAGACTTTCTGACTTTTTCCTTCCTCTGATCTATGGTGTAAAGAGCTTGAGCAGTTTATAGAGTGATCTCTTTGTTTAGAATTCTGTGTCTGCTAATAGATTGATGTGTCATCATGTTGTGCTTTGCACCCATGTGGGTGGGAGCAGAAAGCTCATTGGTGGAGGACTGTGTTGGGGAACGGAGAAGGCAGGAACTACCATGGTGGTTCTCACTATTCCTAGGAGGAAGTCAATGAATTCAAAACCTGGTGAAATCATATCTCCAGTATTTGCAGACCTCATTCTTGAAGTCAACAGTTGGTTGCTCCTGCACAGCATAGTAGCCATGGGGTTTTTCAGGAAGGTGAATTTTCTTTAGCAAATCATACAAAACCTGTGACAGACATGGAGCATTGGGGCAGAGACCTTGAAAGTGGCTCTGTCTTCACTGGTGGCTGGTACAAATGAGGAAGCAGTAGGGTGACGTTCTGGCTGGTACGAATGAAGAAGCAATAGGGTGATGTTCTCACAGTACTCAGTGTTGCTAGGGAGACCAGAGAGTGTGTTTTGTCAACCGGAGCTTTTTCAGAATGCCTAGCTTCTTCACTAGATATTAGCTGCAATAATCGGTCATGAATGCCTGGATCACTGTGCTGAGACCTGTGTCTGATAGGATAGGACACCATCTTCTGGCAATTTGCTTCTGGAAGTGGGATTGTTTTAATAATGTTGTTGTCTGGGAGTTACATAGTAGTGAGGCATCCAAAGGGACTTAAAAGCCACAGGTAGATTTAACCATCCGGGCTCATACCCTCATTGGGAGGTGGTGCTATGGAAATATGTAAGTGCTTTAGTTTCTTTTTGCAAACATGAGTTTTGTTGCCACTTTCCTTCTTTTTCTTGTCACAGCTCGTTCTTCAGAGGCTCCTTTAATGGAGGCACAGAATTCAGAACTTCATAGCAAGCTTTACCATGCCCTGCCTATGGAGACATTTCCCAAGACTGGTTCTTACAGTGTAGCCCCAAACAGGTCTGGAATCCATATGTGCTGCTTAGGTTTGCTTAACTAATCAGGGATCTCTTCTCCCCTGAATTTAACCTTGAAAGAGAAAAATTAAAATTAACAGGAAAAGGAAAAGGAAAAGGAAAAGGAAAAGGATTTATCCCAACAATAACATTTACTTCCCAACAGGAAATCTGAAACATATGGATTGCAAAATGAAATTCCATGCAAAAACATGGATCTAAGGCTGCAAAGGAAGAGATAGAATTCAGGTAAACAAAACTAATCACATAAAAATATCTTTCCAGAATGATATGCTTCTCTAAAAAAAAATTTCAAACCCATCAGTCACTGAAAGCGTAGGAAATTCAAAGAGAGTGTGAAGATATGAGAGGCTCTAATAACGGTAAATACAGAATTGCACGGTAAAGCAACCTTAAGTTTGACTCCAGCAATGATTTGAGAAAAAAATCAGACATTCTGAGACTAACCTTGTCCATCCATTACCCACAGTGTCATCAGATCAATGGCCACAAAACTCAAATGCTTTATTCACCATTGCTCTGAGGTTGTGCTGACTCTGGCCCTTCTCTACAGCTATGCACTCCCTACAGAAAAACACATATTTCACAAATTCCTCACCAGACAAATAGCACATCGAAGCTATCACTCTGCACTTGTCATTCTGAGTCTATTTACCCCAATTAAAAAGAGGACTGCAAAACACAGGGCTAGCAGAAATTAATCTTCTCAGCTCCATTCCCTGCCTGTGTTTGTCATGCAAAGAAGTCCTTCATCAGGGAAACAGAGCCTAGCTCTTCTGAAAGTGCTGGGCATGGTGGTTATTCTCACTGCCCACCACCTACCTAGTACTAGGAGCTACATGCCAGCAGAAATACCTGCTCAAGTCCTACCAACCCCTATTGTTCTTTGATTCTGTGTGATTCTGTGAAGTCTTCAACTTGCCTTACCCTGCCTCAGATTTACCAGTCCCACACTACTGAATCGAAGGAAGTCCTTCACATTCCCTGTCTGCTTGGGGAATCACAGAATCACAGAATGGTAGAGGTTGGAAAGGACCACCATCTATTCAAAGCCCTTACTAGAGCAGGTTTGCCAAGATCAGGATGCACAGGAACCTATCCAGGTGGGTTTTGAACATCTCCAGAAAAGGGGATTCCACAACCTCTCTCAGAAGCGTGTCCCAGGGCTCCAGCATGTTCAAAGTAAAGAAGTTCCTCCTTAAGTTCAAGTGAAAATTCCCATGTTCTGCTTTGTACTCATTGCCTTTTTTCCTATCAATGGGCACAACTGAAAAGAGCCCAGCCCAATCCTCATGACCTCACTCTTTAGATATTAATAAGCACTGATAAGATCATCTCTAAGTCTTCTCTTCTGAAGACTAAAGAGCCCCAGGTCTCTCAGCTGCTCCCTACCCAATGTTGCAGTGTTCTCTACAGACACTGAGTTTTTCAGTGGAAAACATATTTAAATAGGACACTGGTGCTTCTTTGAAACTTCCTACAGAATAGAGTATATCTATTGGGAAGAGATCTCAAAGTTCATCCAGTTCAATCTTCAATCCAGCACTGAGGGGCTGACACTAAACCACGTCCCTAAGCGCCATGTCCACGTGGTACTTGAACACCTCCAGGGACAGTGACTTCACCACCACCCTGGGCAAACCATTTCAATGTTAGGCAACCTTTTCTCTTTCTTTCCAGATTGCCATAAAGAATACAGGAGGACCAGGACAATGGTACTTTTACACACTCACAGTGTCTGGACCTGATTTTCTGCTGTGCATGATTTATATTGGTATTTATAATGCCCTGCAATGGTTACAGCTACTCTCTCTCATTTACAGGCACTGCAACAGAGGGGAACAGAGGGGAACAGAGGGATGAGTGGTCAGAAACTAGGAACATTGCCCTTGAGGCACCTAGAGAATGCTCTAGGGTTAGAGAGATCTACTGTATTCTTCCTGACAGCTGTATGGTGGCTTAGCATATAATGGAGAGATCCTTGATACAGACCTGAGACAGCTCTGTAGATGTCTCTGAGCAGCTAGAATAGAAAATCAAGTCATAGAAAATCAAGTCATAGAATCATAGAATTGTTTTAGTTGGAAAAGACTTCTAAGATTATTGAGTCCAAACATCAGCCTAACACAACCATGGCCATAAAAGCATATCCTGAAGTGCCACATCCACAGGTTTCTTGAACACCTCCAGGGAAGTGACTCTACCACCTTCCTGGGCAACTTATTCCAATTCCTGACCACTCTTTCAGTGTGGAAATTTTTCCTAATATCCAACCTAAATCTCTCCTGGCACAGCTTGAGGCCCTTTCTTCTTGTTCTATCACCTGGTACTACTAGGGAGAAGTCTAACATTGGATTCAACCTAGAAGATTATAGCTGGATCCAAAAGACACAAAGCATTCTTCCTTGAAGATCTCAAGCAAAACAGAGCTGGAGTAACTATTGGTTTAAACAAACCTCGGCCAAAGGAAGGTTGAAACACACTGCAGACACCAAAGTGCTAGACTGCACTTCACAGTGAGTTACTTCTTGTGCTAGAAAACGCTTTTCTAATATTGCTGTTTTCCTGACTGAGTCTGATGATGGCACTGGTTATTTTCTTCACAGTTCACAGAGAGGACCGTCAAAAAATAGCCAACTCTCCATAACCTTGGTGTGAATTTATAGTCTGTCATTGCCTTTTGAGATGCCATGTGTGCAAGAGAAAAAGAGGGAGGGAGGTTGTTTGGGTTTTGGGATTTTATTTTTTTTTTTTTTTTCTGAAATGATGCCACGCTTAGCACTATTGCAGCCTTTTGGACAATGCACATCATTTAAAGCAGCAAAAAGAAATCTGGACTGAACAAAGACCTTGTGGCAAGCACAAATATCTCTTGTCATAAGGGATAAAGAGGAAAAAAAAAGAAAAAAAAAAAGCTAACCCCCATCCACTGCTAATAAACTCAAAATAATCCTTTTCAAAAGGAAGAATTGTTTTTTAATTATTTCTCATGGATAAATCTTCTCTGATAAGAAAGATTTATCTTTCTTACCCTGTGAAAGGCAACTCTTTCTAAGGGTAGGAATTCATTGCAAGCTTCTATTCAGCCTGAGGGTGACGTTCTAGCTGGGAGATTTATGGAGAAACTACCTGATTTTTTTTTTTTAGACCCTTTACTTTGATTGTACCTAATGATTTGGTGTCACCTTGAGGAGTTTGCTTTCTTCTCTAGCTCAGATTATGAAGTCCAGAAGAACCTACAAACACCTCTGCCTCTTATTTTGCTATTTCTATGGCTAACAACTGTTGTTATTATTATTAGTAGTAGTAGTAGAATTCACATAGGAGACACTTACAAGCTCCTGGACTAGAACTCCATTGAACAAACACAGAATCAAAATACAAAATTCTTGACCTGTAAAGTTCAGGATCTAGTTGCTGGCATTATTTGGGCAGATGATCCATGGCAAAGTGGCTCAGTCTTCACACTCACTGAAGATAGACTGCGCCTCTTAGCTCCACTGCTTTGTGCTGGTAAATTGCATCACTGTGTGGGCAGTGTCTGTCCGTGTGTCTGTGGCTGTGTATGCTGGTTATGTGCCTCCTAACTGCCCCAAAGCCTCCAAGTAGCACCAGTGGTGATAGTGGTACATGCTAAAGGCTATGTACCAGGCTGTTAGTGCCAGAAGAGTCTTTGGTCGTTAGCCAAGCTTGCTTATTCATTATTGACTTATTAGGAAAAGGCTGAGGGGCATGTGGAGACATCTGGAAACCTAAGTCTGGGTTGCAAGGGGAGGAGTTAGGATCTATTGAACATCGATGGTCCAGGCAGTCAAGCAAGCTGTTGTGACTGTACCTAGGTCCTGAATCACAGAACAGATGCTACTGCCCATACTTCTTGATCCAGGAGCTCAGAACTGATTCAAAGTTGCATTTTTGTGTCCATAGGATTCATGTCCAAGTCACAGGTCCCTGCTGCAAGATAGGACAAAATAGCTCTGACTCTGCACTGTGATTTGGGTTAGCTCATTTTTCAGATTGTCCTGCTCACTGAACAGCATACAGGTGTGTGGTAAGGTGATCAGACCTTCCATAGAGTGGAGATGGATTTTAAAAAGACCAAAGAAAATAAAAACAAACAAACCATGATATGGTGGTAAGTGTCTGTCTCTGCCTGGAAGCTGGGAAGGAGACTGGGCTCTTTTTTGAACATTAATGTGATTGAAATTAAGACACAAACAAGGTCACATATCATGACAAGACTATTTATTAAAGAGAGGAAAATGGGACAAACAAAACTGAGAAAGAAAGAAAAGAAAGAAAAGAAAGAAAAAAGAAAGAAAGAAAGAAAGAAAGAAAGAAAGAAAGAAAGAAAGAAAGAAAAGAAAGAAAGAAAGGAAGGAAGGATGGAAGGAAGGAAGAAGGAAATAAGGAAACGGGAGGGAGGAGAGAGAGAATGGAGAAAGAGAGAGCAGGAGAGATAGTTACCGGCCCACGGTCCTTCTTTGTGGTGGTGGTGGGGAGGGGAGGTGTTCCTGGGCTGCTACTTCAAGCCTCAGATGTCCCTGGTGATGTTCCCTACCCTTAAACTGGCATAGCCCGGGGCTTTTGTTTATGTTCCTCTGTTCACTCATCCTAGCTCCTCCTGGACCACACCCTTGTCACATTCCAGGAGGTCTTTCCTGTGTGCTTGCAGGGGTCAGCGCCGAGAGTCCCCCGCCCCTCTCTGCCATCCGTTGTCCATCACAGCCCCTGGGCAGTTGCTATCTGGATTGGCAGAGCTGACACACCAGGTGGGTCATTCGGGATGCTATGATCTTTGTTGAGACACTCCTCAGTTCTTAATGTAATCATCACATCACCAGGTGATTTACATGTTCAAGAGAGGATTCTTTCAGTGTCTAATGGAAAATAATAGCAATCAGTAACGGTAACACTAATATTTAGAGTCTAAAATGTTCTCGGTTGACAGTGTACTGGTAATACTTTACCTTGATATTAGTATTGGCAGCTAAGTGCAGCTTGAAAGAACATGTTTTTCCAAGAATTCGAATGTTGATATAAATGGTCGAGTTACTAAAACTCTTTTTTAGAGTCTTGGCAAGCAACTTCAGGTCAATTATGACAATATTATTATCATTACTATTAGTCATGGCATTATTTACCATAGCAAAACAATTGTGGTTTTTCTTTCCAAAGTTTTATGATTGTTAACAAACAAACAAATAAACAAATAACAACCCAACCCAATCCAACCCAACCAAAGACACAAAAAACACCCTTTTTAAAAATTTTTTGTTTGTTTGTTTGTTTGTTTTTTTTTTTTTTTTTTGGTGCAAGTCCTCTAGGGAAATTCTAACCTAGCACTTTGGGGCTTACTTTTAGACACTTTTGATAGAGCCCTTTCAAGTAGTATCAATGGACTATCCATTGAAAGCTACTGGAATAAAACTCTGAAGAACTCCAGACACAGACACCCTTCCTGACATGTAAATATATATATCTTTGTGTTCTGTATTGTGCTCAGTGCAGCAGGAAGCTAGTCTCAGCCTAGGGTTTTCAGGCGTTGTCACAAATTCAGTTACACACAAACAAGTGAAAAAAAAAGACAAGGGTGGGAAAAGAGGATAGGAGCCAACAGGGAGGGACATAGAATACCAGCAAGATGATTGATTAATGAAAAGCTGAATAACAAAGCAGTTCATCTTCGCTTCTATGCTATTAGAAAATTACATCATCAGTGATGGCTCATTTTTTTAGAATACAGTACTGTAAGGTCATCCTCTCTTCATGCTATTGACCAGTACTTTTATTTAAATACAGAATGTGTAGAGAGTGAGGCACATAACTCCATTGTAATGGGTGTATGTATAAGTCTAAATCAATCTATCTGGCTAAATTATAAATAAGCAAAACCAGGTTCTGAGCTAAATAGATCTCAGAAGCACTTGCTGTCTGTGTGAACAGTTTTCATCCTTGGCCACTAGCTAGGCAACACTACAATTCTTTGCAGGACCCTAACGCAGCAACTGATGCTGTGATTCCTTGGCAGGTAACTGGATAGGCCTTTAGGGTAACTATTCCTATGGCTTTAAGCAAGCAAAGCATCTCTTAATTGTGGGCGTGGTAGGACTTCTTTCCACTGTGCTAAGTGCCCTTTAAGCCTGCAGGGAAGACCTTGAGGTTCACCTCCATCAGGTGCTCTGTCTAGAGCCTGTGGCCAGATCAACTTGCCTGGCAGTCCTCAGGCTGGCAGAGGGAATTGATTTGGTTCGTTGATTTCTGATGTCTGTAGGAATGGTTGTGGTAGGCTGCAAGGGCGAGCAGAGGAGTGAGGTTGTTAGTGGGCTTGTGCCTCTTGCTGTTCAATGTTATGGGCTAGCACAGTGTTTTGTTGTTACCTTAAGGAGGTGAAAAGAACTAGCCTGTCTTTCCTGGGCCACAATCAGCTGCAGAAATATGGAGGGTGCAGCTTGCAGCAGCTCTGTCAGATGCTTTTGGAAATGGTTACAGGTCAAATTCTAAAAGTTACCTAGGAAAACAAAAGGGAAAGACACAAAACCTGTGCTGTGGGGCTTGTGGAGTGGAAGCAAGCCTTTTCATCTCTCAGTGCACTGTGTAGAATAAATCATGTGTTCTAGAAGTGTAATGATCTGCAATTTTCTGCCAGTCTTCCTGGAGAAAGAAGGCCACCACCTCCCCAAAGCAGCATGTTGGGTGGGAATCTTCCCTTGCTGACCTGTGTGAGGAAATAGTCAGCCTGATGCGAAAAGTGCTGGTCTGCTTCCCTGTTCAGAGGTGATGTGGATGTGAGCACATCCAAGCACAGCAGAGGTCACAAAGTGCTCAGACTGTGAAGTGGTGGGGACAATCACTATGTTACAGCTGGCTTTGCCAGATGTTTAGCAGGAAGGTATTTTTAGGGTACTGCATACATGCAGTAACTACTGTTACAGCCCCATGGAAGAGGAATAGGGGTTGAACCCTGTGAACTGTTGCTGTTCCCTGAGCCACGTGTATTGATTGAGCGAGCAGGTTTCTTACATATATTCATAGAGACTGGTTTAGCCTGAGTTGGGACTCAGAGACTGTGCCTCTCTGTGGTTATGATTTATGACTTCAATCCAATTTATGGCCATTTACAAGAATGCTGAACTGGCTGTAAATCAGTAAAAGACCATAAAATACTCATGAGAACTGCTGAAATCCATCTGGGTGAGCTTCCTTCCCTCCCAAGAACAGCCAGCTGAGGGCAGGAAGATGTAGCCCTCCCATCAAACCCACTAGCAATGACAGAGGGTGGGAGTGAGATATAATGCCAGGCTGGAGGGAAAGGTGAAGGTGAAGGATTTTTGCTTTCTGAGAGCATGCAGGAGGCAGATGAGCCATTGCCCAAGGAGAACAGTGGTAAGAGAGTAGTTCTGTAGGGTTTCCTCAGAAGAGCTTCCCCTGAGCATAGGCCATAGGTGAAATCCACAACTTCAGACAACCAAGGGGAAGAAGCGAATGAAGTCATCTTCAATGATCTATGACTGTTTTTCAGTGGGTTGGTGTTCTATTAAGTCAATGATTTTTGTGAGCAGTTCAGGGGAACACAAACAAACGTTCCTGGCAGTTTTTATTCTTACCATATACTCCAATGACATATTTCTGGGGCACATTGACTTGACCATCACAAGCTAAACCACAGTCCTCAGGGATTTCATAAAGCAAGTCTTTACCTGGTCTTCTTGCCTAAAGATCATACTCAGAGGGTAGGGAAGCCTACCATCCTGGGTTAACACAGTCCCTTCTCACAAACCCCTTGTCCCCATACAGATGGGTAGGGAAAGTAACACAAAAAAACCCTCTGGATTGAGATAAAGAGTTTTACTGGAAATGATACAATACCAAATTAACTTTCTCTGTTTGCAGCAAATGGTATTGAATAACAGCAACAGATTCAACTCAACTCATGACATTCTCTACCCCTTATTCTATACCATCTATGTATGATGTATGCCCAGCAGCAATTAACATCACACAATACACATCATGCATCATTCACTGTCCATCCTCACTCAAAATGAGGCCTCCTCTTGGTACACAAAGGAATTCTTACTACAGAAGCTCTGGAGCTCTGCACTATTCCGGTGCAGTCTGAATCAGTCCATGACCAGCCCCAGGGCCTGTGTTTCCACCACTGGGACAGTTGATTCCAGTGACCCCTTCGACCTCTCCAAGTGAAAGCAAACTGTAGCTTGCATTCCAGTGCTCAGCTTCCAAGACATCCAGCTGTTGGGATCCTCCTGTCACAGCAGAAGTACAGATGGGTTCCATCACTCATGTTTTGATGCCATCAAAGTACGCTCTGGACCTGTATATACCAAAGCTTTATACACTTGTGGGATCCATACATTCAATCGTTCCTCTCCTCCATCTGGTTAGGAGCAAGGCCTTTCTCTTTCTGGAATAATTTGCATCTTGTGAAGCTACTTTGGAAGTCCCTTCAAGATTATCAGAAGCAATATCAGTCTGTCTGCTCTTTTTGGGTGATTTTCCACTGGAAACTGGGACAACGTTCTTCAGGGGAGAGTTTTCTTGTAATTCTCATACTCATGCAACCAGGACTGAAGTGGGTTTTCTATTCAACTTCCCCTTGTTCTCTCCATGGTCATGTAAGTAAAACCACAGGATGTGCTGTAGTGTGTACCTCCCAGATTCTTTCCCTTGGACAGAGAAGCACCTGCTGCACATGGCTGAAACATGGGACATACAAGTGGGGAACAGGATATGTTCTCCTGGATTACCTCAACCTTCCAGGGCAGTTCCTTCACAGCCCAAACACAAGCCTGCAGAGAGGAAGAGAAACTTCCCTTGCATTGCTGGGGCCTGCTACTCGTTTTATCCACCATTTATCTTTGGCTATCTTCCAAAGCCAGAGATAAAGACCACCTATGGCTCTTCTGTTCCCATGATGATCTTGATTTATCCTCATCCTTTGCCAGGTGAGCTGCTTTCCTTATATGCTTCTTTTTTCTGTGCAAAGGAAGCTGATATTGGCACAGGCTGGTTCCCTGCTGTAGCTGCCATGCCTGTTGGTCTGTGTGTAGATCCAGAGACCTTCTCTTGTTCTGTAATACTCTGAACAGTGCTGAGAAGGGCTTGATAGGCACAAGCCAGGCCCCAACACATCACGGTGTTTTTTACCTCTTGGGAACTTCTGGGCTGACAACAGATTTTTTTGGAACATTTCACCTGCTTGTCAGGACTTTGCAGTCATTCAGGGGTGAAATTCTAAAACACTGGAGGTGACCACTGGCCTAACCACTTGCCTATACTCTCCCACACACCCTGCCACCCATAATTATCTAACCCTGGGTCAGACCTCAAGGTGGTGTACTTGGAAAGGATTTACATCACTCTGGACAAAACCTGCCACTAATAGAATCATAGAATCATAGAATCATAAGGTTGGAAGGAGACTTCAAGGATCATCTAGTTCCANTCTCCAGCCTGTCCAGGTCCCTCTGGATGGCATCCCTGCCCTCTAGCAGGTCGACTGTGCCACAAAGCTTGGTGTCATCTGCAAACTTGCTGAGGGTGCACTGATTCCTCTGTCCATGGCACTGACCAATATGTTAAACAGCACTGGTGCCAGCACTGACCCCTGAGGAATGCCACTTGTCACTGGTCTCCAGGTAGACATTGTGCCCTTGATCACCTCTCTCTGCGTGTGACCATCCAGCCAATTCCTTATCCAGCAGTGCTCCACCCATCAAGTGGACAGCACAGCAACAGCACAACTCTAAGTCTTTCACGTGAAGCAACACACAGCACCACAGAGAGCACAGCGTTAGTCTCACTTCTTGTCATCTCAACCCTTTTGTGTCCTGCCAAAATCAACCATCTTAGGACAGCTGCTTTTTGAACCCCATCTTGGGTGCTAAATATTGGACTGTCCTGGAGTAACATAGTCCACTCTCACAAGACCCCTGCCGCACACACAACTGGAGAGGGAAAGTAATAAAAAAAACCCTCTTGGTTGAGAGAGTTTTACTGGAAATGGTACAATGCTCAAATACAAATGCTTAGCCTGTTTGCAGAAAAGTGCAGCAAAATGCAGAAGCAGGAGCAGAAGCCAGAGATAAAACAGTTCTCCACATCCAGGCACACAGAAGCCAACCCAGCAGAAAAGACCAAGACCCCAAAACCTGAAACCTGAAGCAGCGACTGTAATAGGAAGCTTCTCATGTTACGATCTGATCTTCAAACTCCATGATAGTTTTCTCCAGCCAGCACTTTCATTTTGAAGCTGGTGTAACAGCAGTATGGTATTGAATATTGGCGGTAGATTCAACTCAACCCATGACACCCACCCTGAGCAGTGGTAAAGTCATCATCCCTGGAGGTGTTCAAAAACCACGTAATCGTGAGACTTTGGGATATGGTTTACTGGATATGGCTGGACTCGAGCTTAAAGGCCTTTTCCAACAGAAATGATTCTATGATTCTGGACTCTGGTTCTTTAGCAGAGCCATTTATAGTGCATGGTAACTTCAGTTCTGTAACAAACAATGAAAAGTCAGAAACTCCAGTGTACCAGAAGGAGACTAAACACTCCCCAGACTTCTCTGCTGTGAATCATAAAGAAAGAAGAGCTGCCATTAAAATCTTCCATCTCCTCAGCTGAGATACCAAGTACTTGGGTGGAAGCAGGCCTGTGATGATGCTTTGCTTTCTTTCCTCCTGTATCTCACTGAGAAGAGGACTAAGGCTGCTCATTTGCCTATGAAACGAGATTCACAGAATCACAGAATCACGGAAACATGCAGGTTGGAAAAGACCCTCAGGATCACCAAGTCCAACCTACAACCCTACTCTACAAGATTCACCTTAAACCATATCCCCAAGCACCACATCTAAACAACTCTTAAAAATACCCAGAATGGATGACTCAACCGCCTCCCTGGGCAGCTTATTCCAGTGCCTGACCACTGTCTTCATGAAATTTTTTTTCCTAATGTCCAGTCTAAACCTTCCCAGTCTCTGTTTGAGGCCATTCCCCCTTGTTTCTGTCTCCCATTACCTGTGAGAAGAGCCCAGCAGCAGCCTCTCTACAACATCCCTTCAGGTAGTTGTAGACAGCAGTGAGGTCTCCCCTCAGCCTCCTCTTACTCAAACTAAAAGGTTTCAGTAAGGTTTCAGAGAGTACTATGATTTTGCCCTTCCTGAACAGTTGAGGTCTAAGCCATCGGATTCACCTAATGAATGTCTGAGAAGTCTCAGTGTGGTAGCCAGCTGAGACAGATTGATTTGCTTTGGTTCCTATAACATTAAAAGGCAAGCAACAGGTGAAGAGGGTGCCTAAGATGCTCTGAGGGTTCAAATGTGGAGAAGGAGCACAGATATCCCTCACAGAATGCACAGTGGGCATAGTCCTATGCATTCATCACCCGCACTTGTAGACTTTCTCACACCATGGCCACTGTGTGATGAGGATTCCTAAATTAGGGGACTGTTTGATAGAGGATATTTGGTAGGAAAGGAAGGCCACGTGTACATCAACCCCAGTGCTCTGCATAGAAAAGTCATACAAGGTAGCTCTGTGACAATTCCTGCCTCAAGTCCTGGGTGCTGTGCTTGGACCATAGCTCATAAAAATGTAGTCTTGACATCCCTGCAAGGAAGCCTCCCTGCAATGAAACCTCCCCACAAGACTTGGCATGCTGTCCCATATGGCAATTATCTTGGCTGTTAAACATTGCTAGTCCCAATCTGCTTAGCTGCAGATCTGCGGGTGGCTTGTGCATCATGTATGTACCAAAGCTGTGCAGTGCTTCACCTCTGAGCTGTTTTTTTGAGTGGGCTGGCTCTAGAAGCCACTCACTTCTGGGATGCCACTGCATTTTGCCAAGAGCAGCGAATCCTGGCCAGTGCTGTGTGTATCCTTTCCTGTATACAGTGCTTTGGAAAGAGAGAAGCGATTGCTCTGTCTACACACTGCCTGTGAACCTGTAGTGACCTGAGAATTAAATCCAATCTCTGCTCTACTTCACATTCAAAACAGCAGCAGAGAGTAACTTCCATTTTCTTAATTTCTGTGAGCTTGGGCTCGTGGACAACAGTAATGAGAAATTGTTACAGATGAGTGATGAGTAAGAGAGCAAACCTGAGGTGTTTCCCTTATCCTTTTAGCCAGCACAGGCTTTAAAACAAGCGATGCTGATTACCTGGCTGCTTGGGCAGGACTAAATTCTTAACAGAGGAAGCCCTGCTGAGAATGAGGGAAGATAACCTGCAATAAGCTGTTGAAAATCTGGGAGTATTCTACACCTCCATGTTGAATTGGCTGTCCTCTGCCCATCTTATGTGAGATGCAGGTCCTGGCTTGCTGCCTGCTATTCTTTACATCACTCAGTTGCTGTGGATGCAGGACTTCTGGGAAAGAAAAGGCAAATTAGGTCAGTCTCTCTGAGCTGTGCAGATTATTCTCTGCTGTGCACTTGCCTGGATTCCTTCCAGGCCGTCCAGCTAAATTCCTGAAGCCGAGGTCCCATTTTCTCCATAGTCTTATGCCCATTTGACAAATAATCAGTCTCCTCCTAGTACCACTTTTTTTACCTATGAAGAATTCTGTCATGAGATTATCTTTATAAAAAGCCAGAAACGTCACTGTCCTATGAGAAAAAGTCCCAAGGTTGCAGATTTCATGCCCTTAATGCTCTGTGGAGAGTTCACTTTAGAATGAGGATACCAGAAAGCCAGTGATGCTATGAATACATGAAACCACTGCTAAAGGTTGGGTTATGATTAAAGGATCATATAGCATGTGATTCTCTGACAATGGAATACTCTACTATGTCTAACATAGTAGATGATGTTTTAATTCAGAATCTAACTAGTCTACAGCTGGCTGGCTTTTTTATTTATTTCAGACTGAATTGTGTGAATAATAGATTTTTTTTTTTCAATTCATTGGCTGGACAGAAAAAAAATAAAATAAAGTAAGCTGAAGGAAAAAGAGAAGGGTGAGTTCCATTCTGCAGAAGCACTCCATTCAATCCAAAACTGAAAAAGAAAAATTTCGTTTGTCAGGAGGATGTTAATTCATCTCTTGTAAGAGTTTCCCTTTTAAAATATTTTTTTTAATAATAATATAATTTCAATAGTTAAAAAAAAAAAAAATCTGACTCTTCTGAGATTTGTTTGTCTCATCTTTCCTCATACCTCACTTTTCTATTTTATCCCGAAGTGTCTGTTAAAGCTGACCTTAATTCACCTGGAACCTTAAAATGATGTTTTTTTGCTCTGCTAAAAAACATTATGCTCAACCTCTTCCGTTGAGCTCAGTTTTGTGATATGGCACTTCCAATGAGTTTGTAGGGTTCCACATTTATTTCTTCTTGATACCACAGGAACAAATCATCTCCACTTGAGTGAAAAGCAGTTCAAAACATGTTCTGCAGTGCTCAACTGTAGTTTCAAAGTCAAGCTTCACATAAAGTTTCTGCAAGCCAAAATGAGGTGCATTGATATGCTGAAAGCTTCCTTGCTTCAGTTGCTTTACTCAGGCATGGCTGATTCAAATACAGTAAATAATTTGTTGTATAGGAAGGTGTAAACTCCTGTTCTCTCTCCCAGACCTGAATTGGCTGTGTAGGACAAGAAAAGTTACTTTAAGTGAATTCACCAAGTCTGATTGTGATGCATATGCAGGAAACAGATTTGTTGAATGTGAAGAGGCAAACCTACCATCTGATTGTAACTGGGCAGGTGGTGATTTGTGATTCCTGTTCCTGAGTAGCTGAGAATTATGCACAACCTATTACGTTTGTTAGCCCATCTGTCCTGCTTCCCCCCCACCTCATGCTTTTGTCTTGTTCTTGTCTTGAAAGGTGTTAGCTCTTTCTGCAAAAGATTGTAATTTAGTCTGTACTTGTACAGCTAATACTGCTTAATGATGGCATCAATGTGTCCCAGGTACATCCTATCTTTATGTGTCCCTCTTGGTCCTGGCTAACTCTGACCAAACAGTCTTTGGAAGAGATGACTTTCCTGTCATTTTGGTTATACTGATTTGAGGAGGCAATCCAAATAGGTGGATTGCTGTCCAATTAAAGGCAATTTAAGGATTAGAATTTCTCCTTGGGAGCCAGGCTTTGGGGTTCAGTGGAGATTTCCAAAACAAGCTTTGGACATTATTGGCAAATGGTATGCAATGGTCTGTGTGGGGACTTTTGTGGGAAGCCGTTTGTTTGGGATATGTTTGAGCAGCCAGTTTTACTCCCACAAGAAGCCAATAAGGCCCCTTTGAATAAGGACTACCCATGGGCCTGTTTGTGGGCCATAGTAACAATACATGCTTATTCCAGTCTTTTGTTAGCACTTTCCAATGGACGTGTCTATGATCAAAAAGATGTGCAGAGGAAGCCCTTTATCCTTCAACACAAAATCATAGAATCATTTTGGTTGGAAAAGACCTTTAAAATGAAGTCCAGCTATCAAGTCGGGTGCTAAACCACATCCCTCAACATCACATCTCTGTGTCTTTAAAACACTTCCAGGGATGGGGATTCAACAACCTCCCCGGGGAGCCTATTCCAGTGTTTGAGAACCCTGTCAGCGAAGAAGTTTCTTTTCATATCCAATCTAAACCTCCCCTGGTGCAACTGAAGCCAATTTCCTTTCATCCTCTCACTCGTTAATTGGAAGAGGAGACAAAACCCCACCTTGCTCCAACCTCCTTTCATGAGGTTATAGAGAGCAAGGAGGTCTCTTCTCAGCCTCTTCAGCATCTGGAAACCTGAAGTGGCTAGTCAAGTCAATGTGGATAGGGAGGCCCAGGAGAGAATGTCAAAGCTAATTCAAAACTAAAGCGAAACAACAGTGTGAGATGCAGGAAAATACAAGGTCCAGGATCCAGCCAGAATTAAACAGCTCAACTTTGTGCACAGTGTCTAAGCCATTAGTAACCAGCAGGGAAGAACTCCTGGGGTCAGTTCAGACCTGGCATGCAGCAACTCACAATTGGCTCAGCTATGTGCTGGTGCAGATGGCAGCGGCTGTTGTTAGACCAGATTTCCCCAGCTCACTGTTATTACCTATTGCCAAGTAGAGGAAAGGAAAAGAAAGGTATAAAGTGGTGTGGCTTTTTAAAGCCTCAGTCTTAAGCCAACTTCATTCATTCATGATGCTGAAATTGGGAAATAGCACTTAGGTCAGTGCATGAAAATCATCTGAAACAGGATCAGCTCTTTTCCATCCTGTTCTTTTGCTTTAATTTCCATTTTTCCCTTGCCTGTATTTTCCCTCAGTCTTTGACCTTTCCTCCCCAGTCCCCTGGCCTTTTCTACTCTAAGCCGATAAGAGGGAGCTCAGAGTTGATATGCAGGAATCCCTGGACACAGCTATTTTTTTTCATCAGTAGTTAATTTTCCACTTCTTTTATTTCCTTTGAGATTCAATACATCTACTTTCATGCTTCTGTGATTCAGTTTGTGGAGGATACAGACAAGGAAATGCTGAATAAATCTCTTTCCTTCTCTCTCCCTCTTAGTCCTTTACTCCCATCTTTGCATTGCTCTCTCTCTCATTTCATACACCACTGTTTTCACACTGTGGCCTTTTTTTTTTTTTTTTTCCCTCCTTAGGACTTCAGGTTAGGACAATTGCAGATGCTGAGCGGGAAGTCAGAGATAGTCATGTCTGGTTGATTAGAAGCCATTGTGGCTCCAGCCCTCCCAGACTTTTAACTCTGCACACTTTTGAAAGCTGCCACATGGCTTCACTCAGAGGCTTCATTGGTCCTGCGCGGTGCCAGTTCCTCAGCAGTATGCTGTGGAAGTTAAAGTGCTCTCTATAAATGCCACTCCTTTCAAGGCTTTCATCTGAGGGATCTGAGGCTGTTTAGTTTGAAGGGGAGGAGGCTGAGGGGACCTCATTGCTGTCTTCAGTTACCTGAAGGGACGTTGTGGAGAGGTTGCTCCTGGTCGCATCTCACAGGTAAATAGTGATAGAACAAAAGGGAATAACCTCAAACTGTGACTGAGTAGGTTTAGACTGGACATTAGGAAACATTTTTTCACAGAGAGGGTGGTCAAGCATTGGAATGGGCTACTCTGGCATGTGGTTGAGTCACCAACCGTGGATGTGTTTAAAAGTCATTTGGATGTGGTGCTTGAGGATATGGTTTAAGATTGAACTTTGTAGAGTAGTGATATCAATTGTAATTGATGATCCTGAGGGTCTTTTCCAACCAGAATGTTTCTGTGATTTTGTGATCTTGACAGAAGAAAAAGTTTATTGGCGAGGAAAGGCTGCATGCTGTAGAAATGCATCTCCACCATTAGGAAAAATAGGAGGGAGATGGCATTGAAAGGGAGGGGTAGGAGAAGGAAAGAAAATGATCAAAAGGTCTCTCCTGCAACATCTAGCTCAAACCTTTATGTCTGATTTATCACCTCCTCATACGCTGTTAAACCAAGTAAATACAGTTCCTTGGGCTACTATGTCCTTACTACGCTCCCTCCTATCCTGTTAGCTGGCACAGAGGCAACAGTTTTCTATTGGGAAATAGTCTGCTTGGTTTATTAGCTAGCATAGTAAACTGCCATCTTGTTGCTGACAGAGGGCTGCTAGCTAGCTAAATGCTGTTTTACACTAGACTGGTATTTGTAGCATCTAACTACATTACAACAGCTGAAGTCACAGAGTAACAGTACCTGTCACGTCTAAGGTTAACATGTGTTGATTTCTGAGCAACCATCTAGTCGTGTGATTTTTTGAGGAGGCATGTCTGAGGGAGCACATATGGGGAAAGAACTGCCAAATGTGTTTCAAACTTGTCTAGGAGAAGTCTGCTCAGCAGACAGACAGGATTATCATAGAAACATAGAATCACCTAATTGGAAAAGACTTTAAGGTCATTGAGTCTAATTATAACCTAATATCAATCTGTGCACAACTGCTAGACTGTATCTCGAAGCACCTCATCCAAACATCTTTTAAATGCCTCCATGGATGGTGACTCCACCACTTCTCTGGGCAGCCTGTTCCAGTGCCCGATGACCCTTTTGGTGAAGAGATTTTTCCCTAATATCCAATGAAAACCTCCCCTAGTGGAACTTGAGGTCATTTCTTCTTGTCTTATTACTTGTTACCTGGGAGAAAAGGCTAGACTCCACCTCATTACAACCTTCGTTCAGGTAGCTGTAGAGAGCAATGAGCTCTCCTCTCAGAGACCTTAGGGATTCAGACATTGCATCCAAATAAAACCAAGTAAATATCATTCACATTATTAACAGAGCACAAGAGGGTGCAGAATTGTTTGATCCATGCACTGGAAGGATTTTGAATATGGTAGGCCAAATGTCCCTCTTTATATGGTGAAACCAACAATGGCGAAGTCTGCAGGGACAGTACAACATAACAAGGATTAGCATTTGGACTGTTTAAAAACATTTTTCTGGTAGTCACATGGGCTGAGAGGTCAAAATGTAGTTGTGAAAGTGTTTGACTCAAGATAGCATGAATTCTGTTGCACTTTTAAGACCACAGAAAGGAGATCTGTTTTACCCACCAACTGATCACTAGCAGGAATATTACAGTAGTTTCCAATCTACCATAGTGGGATGCTGCTACTTTGTATTATAGTATAAAGCAATTTCAGATCTGTAGTCTCCATCCTTAACCCATTGTTTTCACCTATCCTAGGAGTTAAAAAGGTCCTCTCTGGATCATCTCTATTAAATAAAAAAATCCTTATACCCAATCATTTTATGATCTGACTGAACTACAAAGAACAAGTCTGTGCAGATGGTTTGATGCACAGACCCTTAACGACATTTAGTGTTATGTCTTAGAGCCATTACCTGGCATCACAAGTCGTTATTGACTTGCTTTGACTATAGGGGCAACTTGGTCCCAAAGGGTAAGAGCCTTCAGTATGAACTATCTTGGCAAATCAGAGGGCTGTACCAGCCTGAAAATGAATAGCATAAGATGCATCAACAACCTAAGTAGTTGCTTAAGGAGGTCCCAGGAAGAATAATTCTCCATTATTTTTTACTGCTAAAACATAGGAGATTTATGGCATTTTTACTCAAGTATGCAAGCGTGACTTGAACTTCAGGGAAAGATGTGTTCTATAAATCTAGAAAAAGATGAGTCAATGCAACAAAATAATTGTATGTCTCAAAGGGGAGTCCTTGCTATGTGATAAAGTATCAGTGATCTTTAGCTGAGGGTCTTCTGATGCAAGTTTGAGCCAAAAACTAGGTCATTCACTTTGGGCTCCAAACAGACCTGGCACAGTAGTGTAGTATTTAGTGTTGTGACTGAGCCAAAAAGTTAGCAGAAATAGTTGGATTTTAGCCAGAACAGAATTTCTTTTGTAATAGTATTGCCAAAACAAGGCATCTATGCTTCCCTTCTTTGGTATCATCTTGGTTGACTCCAAAATGCCTTCTGTATTCCTCCTCAAAATATAATCTGCATTTTTAGAATAACTACTATTAAAATGTTTTTGTTATGCAGACAATCAGACATTTCGACAGGCCAGAACACAAAAATCCTCACTTAAGGGAAGTGGGACCTAAGTATCTGCTGAGTTTTTCCAGATAAGATCTGTGTATGGTGAGGTGGGTTTTCAATGAGATACAAGTACTATGACTCCTTTGCTTGGCAGAAGATTAGTCCTGATTGTGGTGCCCCTGGGTGACTTATGGTCTTGGAAGCGTCTTATTGTACTAGTCAATCTCAGGAGATCTCTTCCAGTGATTCTGTAATTAAGCCACTGCTGGTAGTAGCTCAAACTGAGTGACCAGTCTGACACCAGTAAACAGTTTTTTCCAAGAAAACCCACTTTTAATGGGTTAAAAGAGTCCAACCAACTGGGTGTAAATCTGAGATGTGCTTTCTATTTGTTCTACTGCTGCAAGTAGATAGGTAAGAGTCTATTTGAAATACACACACCACAAAAATAAGGGAGCCAGTTACAGGCACATTTGTTCTTCTAGCAGAGAAAGGATTTGGTGATCTCAGCTATCTCTACACTAAGCAAGGGTCTTGGATGTGCCTGAAGTTACAGTGGGTCTAAAATGCCATCTACAGTACCACCTAGATTGTTCTTAGAATCATAGAATGATAGAATGGTAAGGTTGGAAGGGACCTCAAAGATCATCTAGTTCCAACCCCCTGCCATAGGCAGGGACATCTCCCACTAGTACAGGTCATCTCCTACTAGTATAGGCCTCATCCAACCTGACCTTGAACACCGCCATGGAGGGAGCATCCACAACCTCTCTGGGCAACCTGTTCCAGTTCTTGTATCCTTATGTATGCTGCTGCATGAAGTACACATGGGAGACATTGATTGTGCCCCAGACTAAAAACAAAAATCTCAGTTGATGAGCTACTTTTATTCTGTTGCTGAAGAAGCTGTTTGTCCTACCGTGTGCTCACATCTCCTGAATCTTCCAATCCTCCTGGAGAATTTGGCTGTCTGCATTTTCCATCCTGTTTGTTACATTTATTCTGAAGAGAAGCTCAAGTCTGGACTGGGTGAAATTTAAGAGTGATTGCATTTACAGGACAATTTTTTTTTTTTTTGGGTGTGTGCATGTATATGCGCACACACATACACACACACACACATATATATATATATAAATATAAAATGGAACTAGATATCCATTGTAGAGATGGTGGAGGCTACTATGATTTTCAGTAATGATGCCTCAGTTCAGACAGATCAGGGATATCTCAATGTGAAATGAATTCCAGAGATAAAAGAAATGGAAAATAAAAATCAGCTGCAAGGTTTCATTGATGGTGATGTACAGAGAGTGAAAGTAAGCAAGTATAAGCTAACCAACTCACCTAGGATGTTAGGATTCTTTACAGGCTTTTAAAGGATTGGACACATTAGAGACAGGCAGGCTTGCTTTAGGGTGTAAGCATAACAAAGGATTGTTAGGTTGGTAGGAATGTAGGGAAAATAGAATGTAATTTATATTGTTAAAGGATGTAGAAGAAAGAAGATTTACATAGGATGGTTTAAGGCTGCAAAAGAAACAAGATGAAATTAATCACATGAAAGATTTTGGTGTTAGGAAAAAAAATCCCACAAGTCTTGCTGGATGGTTTTCCAAAGGAATAAATGATAATATCATCTGATCAATTCTCTTCAAACTGGATAAGACACTGGGTGAGATGCTTTAAGTTCTTATAGCATCTGGCATGCAGAAGTGGAAACAAGTAAAGATCATAATTAATAAGCTTTGATTGATTTATCCAGTGTGTATTTTCTAGCTTAGTTTCTGACCTTTAAGATTCTCCTCTGTGTGGTGATTTTTTTACCCCATATGGTGTGTAGTTACGTACAATGTCCCAGGTGAGAAATCAAGCACACAAAACACTAGAAAGTGATTATTTCTCTTGCAATATTAACTGTGTTAGAAAATTTATCAAAGGCCTGTTGACAAATTTGGAGCATCTCAGATAACAGCTACTGGAATGACATAAATTTTGGAAACCTGCTTCAGAACAAAAGACCTGGGAAGCTCAACTCTTTTGGAGAAGATTGAGAAGGATCACAGGGTCAAAGAATCAAAGAATGGTAGGGGCAAGAAGAGATCTCCAGAGACCATCTAGTCCAACCCCCCTGCCAAAGCAAGTTCACCTAGATCAAGTTGCACAGGAATGAGTCTAGACAGGTTTTGAAAGCCATCAGAGAATCATAGAATGGTTTAGGTTGGAAGGGACCTCAAAGATCATCTAGTTCCAACCCCTCGCCATAGGCAGGGACACCTCCCACTAGAATAGGTCACTCAAGTCCTCATTCAACCTGTCCTTGAACACCTCCAGGGAGGGAGCAGCCACAACCTCCCTGGGCAACCTGTTTCAGTGTCTCACCACCCTCACTGTAAAGAACTTCTTCCTAACATCTACTTTAAATGTCCCTTCTTCCAGTTTAAACCCGTTACTCCTTGTCCTGTCATTACAAGACCTTGTAAGTAGTCCCTCCCCAGCCTTCCTGTAAGCCCACTTCAGATATTGGAATGTTACTATAAGGTCTCCTCGAAGCCTTCTCTTCTGCAGGCTGCAGAGCCCCAACTCTCATAGCCTGTCTTCATAGCAGAGCTGCTCCAGCCCTCTGAGCATCTTCATGCCCCTCCTCTGGAGTTGCTCCAACAGTTCCATGTCCTTCTTTTGTTGGGGGCTCCAGAACTGCACACAGTACTCCAGGCAGGGTCTGACAAGAGCAGAGTAAAGGGGCAGAATCCCCTTCCTTGCCCTGCTGGCCACGCTGCACTTGCTGCAGCCCAGCACATGGTTGCTATCTGGGCTGCATTCACACTGCGGGTTCATGTTGAGCTTTTCATCAACCCAGACCTCCAGGTCCTTTTCCTCAGGACTGCTCTCCAGCCATTTGCCTCCCAGCCTGGATTTGTGCTTGGGATTGTGCCGACTCCACAACTTCTCTGAGCAGCCTGGTTTAGTCCTCTGTCACCCTCAAAGAAATGTTTCTCCTTAAGTTCAAGTGAATCTTCCCATGTTGTCGTTTGTACCTACTGCCCCATGTCTTATCATTGGGCACCACTGAGAAGAGCCCAGCCTCATCCACATGACCTCCACCCATTTTAGTATCCATAAAATCCTCTCTCAGTTTGCTCCTTTCCAGTCTAAAGAGCCCCAGGTCTCTCAGTTTCTCCAGTCTCATCATCATCATCTTTGTCACTGTCAGCTGGACTGTCTCCAGCATTTTCCTGTCTCTCTTGAATGGCGCACACAATACTCCAGGTGCAGCCTCACCAGGGCAGGATCATCACTATAGGTCCAACTTACCTACTTATTTCAGCCATTCTGACAGATAAAAGGCTGATAAGGCTGAACTACAGAAAAGAAGGGTGGGAGGAGCAGCAAGGCATTTTTATGTCAAGGATGACTTTTCATTAGGATGAAATAACTGGAGAAATGGTAATGTTCCATATATCAGATTTAAAAGAGATTTAAAAATCTCTTTTTGGCAGGGGGTTGGAACTAGATGATACTTGAGGTCCCTTCCAACCTTGCCATTCTATGATTCTATGTTTAAAAGAGATTCTTGCTCAAATACAGGCAATCTTATACAGATTTTTTTTGAGCTGAAGTTCAGTGGTCATTGCTGGGAAATCAGACAAAATCATAATCTTTCCTTTCCTTCTGCTCTTGATAATTTGTGCTTTATACTGCATCTGTGATATCTCAGGAATAATATGAATAACTGTAAAATTGGGAAGGTTTCTAATTGCTTACTGAGCTTGACAACTATTTTGTTCTCAGAGGTTACAAGGAGACTTCACACACAAACACGCTTTTCCAAAAGTGCTATTTCCAGCACACCACCACTTCCAGAACCTGACATCTGTATTTTTCTTAGTAGAAAAGTCTGTTTGGTCTGTTTGCAAGGATGGACATCACCCTCCCTGTAATTGGATGCCCAGAGTTGCAGGACTCCCAGGAATATGTCTGAAAGCAAAAAAACCCCAAGAAAACAACAACAACAACAAAATATAGGTAGGATCTGAGTTTTAAAAATTCTTCCACTGAGGGCAGGGCAGAAGCATAGCATAAAGGTGCTGTGATGTCTGGGAGGTGCTGTGCTTCAGGCACAGTGAGCAGACTTTTTATGAAACTGGCTGTTGCAGCTCTACAGAATGACTGCAAGAGAGGTAGGAAGGAAAGATGTAAGAAAATGGGATTTGTGGTGTGAAGGTAAGCATGAGTACACCATTGCTCCTGCCAAGGCAAGCAAAGTTAGACAAGTGGAGTTGGAGTGTAGTTAGGGTACCACAAAAGAAGATGTAGAATTTGAGTAGTTGAGAAATGGTGCTCGAACACATTTTACATGAAGAAACAGAAGGATAAGTGAATGGGTTGGAAAAAGTAGGCAGCTGTAGAAAAGTGTTACTAAGGGAGTCATGTTTTTCTGTGTAGAACTTGTCACTGAATTTAAAACAGCCTAGTCTCTCATTTTTCTCCCTGTGGGTCATCTGTGCTTCACAGGTCTCCATTGCCTCAGCAGAAATGCAGGTCACGCAGTGGGCCTCCAGAGGAGAGCAGTACTTTGCACAGTGATCCTCTCATTCTGATATGAAGGATCTGGCTTTCCTCTAGATCTTTTACCCTAAGGTACCTCTTTTTTTTTTTTTTTTTAAAAAGTTTTTTTTCAGATTGCTAACCTTCCTTCTCCCACTCACATCAAATGATGAAGTTGACCTGCATGGGAAAAGACTAAGATGGAAAAAGACATTCAGCAGCAGAGAGAAAGTAAGAAGTCTGGACATGTGCCTGTCAACAGGAGTAAGTGGAAGATCATTCATGAATGGAAGACAAGTGCTTTCAAAATAAGGTCTATGTTTTAAAAAAAAAAGGGGGGGGCGGGCAGAAAGAGAGATGAATGATACACATGATCCTTGCAGCTTTCCTCAAGGGCTAAATTCTCAGGCTAAGATAAAATTGAAATTACCTTTCCCTGTTTCAGATATATCTCTATTCTGTGTTGGAATAAAAGGTTAAAATACAATTTTCACAGCAGCAGCTTGAGGCACTACAAGGGTTCATGAGAACTGTAGTTTAAAGCTTTTTTTTTTTTTTTTTTTTTTTTTTTTTTTTTTTTTTTTTTTTCCTTTTTTTTTTTTCCTTTTTTTTTTTTTCTTTTTTACTNGTCTGCTGATACCTGTCTCACAACTTTGAAGTCTAGCAGTTGGTGTTGCTCTTGGACTGAATCTGATCAGTCTTGTTCAGTCTGTCTGTTTGGCTTTTTTTGGTTTTTTTGTTTGATTTTTGGATTTAGTTTTGTGTTCTGATTTTTTCAGTGGGTTTTGTTTGTTTGCTTGCTTTTTCATTGATGAATAATTCCTGGACTTCTTTAAACTAGCTATCATTAATATTGCTGAAAATTTTGAGTGAATAAAAGCTTTAGGATTTTGGCCTTATTATGGATACATGCAGTGGTTTGGAGGATATAGAATCATAGAATAAACCAGGTTGGAAGAGACCTCGAGATCATCCAGTCCAACCCAAATCAACTAGACCACGGCACTAAGTGCCCCATCCAGTCTTTTCTTGAACACCTTCAGGGATGGTGACTCCACCACCTCCCTGGGCAGCCCATTCCAATGGCAAATCACTCTATCCATGAAGAACTTCTTCCTAACATCCAGCCTAAACCTNTCTGTCTGCTGATACCTGTCTCACAACTTTGAAGTCTAGCAGTTGGTGTTGCTCTTGGACTGAATCTGATCAGTCTTGTTCAGTCTGTCTGTTTGGCTTTTTTTGGTTTTTTTGTTTGATTTTTGGATTTAGTTTTGTGTTCTGATTTTTTCAGTGGGTTTTGTTTGTTTGCTTGCTTTTTCATTGATGAATAATTCCTGGACTTCTTTAAACTAGCTATCATTAATATTGCTGAAAATTTTGAGTGAATAAAAGCTTTAGGATTTTGGCCTTATTATGGATACATGCAGTGGTTTGGAGGATATAGAATCATAGAATAAACCAGGTTGGAAGAGACCTCGAGATCATCCAGTCCAACCCAAATCAACTAGACCACGGCACTAAGTGCCCCATCCAGTCTTTTCTTGAACACCTTCAGGGATGGTGACTCCACCACCTCCCTGGGCAGCCCATTCCAATGGCAAATCACTCTATGAAGAACTTCCTCCTAATATCCAGCCTAGACCTGCCCTGGCACAACTTGAGACTGTGTCCCCTTGTTCTGTTGCTGATTGCCTGGGAGAAGAGACTGACCCCCACCTGTCTACAACCTCCTTTCAGACAGTTGTAGACAGCAATGAGGTCACCCCTGAACCTCATCTTCTCCAGGCTGCACAGCCCCAGCTCCCTCAGCCTCTCCTCACAGGCCCCTCACCAGCTTCATTACCCTTCTCTGGACACATTCCAGTACCTCAACATCTCTCTTGAATTGAGGGGCCCAGAACTGGACATAGCACTCACAGTGTGGCCTGACCAGTGCTGAGTACAGGGGCAAAATAACTTCCCTTGTCCTACTGGCCACACTGTTCCTGATCCAGGCCAGGATGCCATTGGCTCTCCTGGCTACCTGGGCACACAGCTGGCTCATGTTCAGCTACTATCTATCTTCATTCTGCTATCCTGCATTTTCATTTTCAAAGCAGAATCTCTAATTTCCAAATGGAAACTAGTACTGTCTGTTGTGTTTATCCTTTGGCAGTGGTTTTAGTCCCTGGCCTGTACCTTAACTCAAGGATGTGATCTCTTATCCTTTACAAGCTCTATCTGCTGTAGCTGAACCAAGAGGGATAGTATGATTCCCTCCCTTCGCTCAGGAAAGAAATGAAAGGCAAATAGTAGGAGTCCAGAGAAGGAAGAAAAAGGCTCTTTTTCACTAGCACAGAAGGATTGGCATGTAGAAATAAGCAGCCAGGTCAAAAGCTGCCTCTTCCACAATAAGCCACCAAGTCAGAGTTAGCTGGAAGGGATGTCCTAGAGACCAAAGGTCTTCCTAGTTTGGTGTTATGAGAGTCAGGGTGATGAAACAACTGGCAGAGTTAATAATGAGCTAATGTCATTCTTAACCAGAACTGGCAGGGCTGTTTGAAGCAAAACGACGTGGGAAGTTATAGGAGCTTGTGAGGGAAAAGAGGACTGGGAAGAGACTAGGTAAGACCTGATGGAGTACAGGACTGAAAGCAGGAAAGCTGGACTGAATGCAGCTGGGTGTACTTTAAAGGAGATGAACTGGGGCAGGGATGGACTACATGATGAAAGGAAAAACAGAAATTATTCTCTTAGCTAGAACTAAATATTCTCATTAAGGTATGAGTTTAATTTCCTGCTTCATAGTTACTCATTGGTACCACCTCCACATGACTGCTTGGCTCATGGGGCTACTTTCCATATTGGTGAGGAAGCAAAGAAGGATCTCAGTTTCTCTTTACCCTTGTACTGCTGTCATGTTCCCTAGCTGAATCTCATTTGAGCACAGATATAGGACATCCTCTGAAAATGCAAATACTGCTTAGATACTCACTCATAGACTCCCCTGCTGTGTAAAGCTCCTGCCTTGGAAAAGAGTATGTGTTTCATACTCAGTCTTTCTAATGTGGAGGGAAGACTGGGGAATGCTGAAATACTGAAGGATGAAAAGACAGTCTCTGCGGAGCCTGATCAAGGAGTCAAGTGTTCAGCCATTTCACTTCTGCTCCTCAGTCACTGCCTGCTGCAGTACTTTTCTCAGGAATGCAGCCAGGGACAGACTGTTGCTGGTATGATGTGGGACTGGACCACAAGAGCATCCTGTGTCACAACCCCTTGTCAGAAGAAACTCATGATCCAAAATTATTACTGTTGGACAAAATCCTAAAGTCTTTATTCACTCAAAAATTTCAGCATCTTGGAATGACATTTGGCCTGAGTAGCAACTGCAGGATTCAGGCCATTCATCAGTTTAAGTAATTCTACAGAAATTACATTATATAGAGTGCTCAACTGTGACTTGTATACATCCCTTCTTAGAGCTGTGATTTTAGCCACCCTTCTGTCAGAGTCTAGTAAACTTGTGGAGGGAAAGTTTCCAAGGGAAGACAAGAAGCCACAGAGAATGGTGATTTTTCCTCTGCCTTCCAGTGAGCAAGTAATCTATGAGGCAGTCAGGAAACAGCAACTTGAACATAAATTTGAATGTAATGTTTCTTCTCTGCTTTTGACAGGAGTACCGGTATTTACAGTATTAGATGAGTTTTCTGAACGCAGTTTGGTTGGAAAGCATTTGCAGGCCTTCCTTAAAATGGATGTGTAGCTTAAGTCCCTTAGTCGGCTGGAGAATTACCAAAGGAAGTGAAACAAGGATTTTGACAACTCTATACTCCGCCTTGAACAGAGGGCAGAACAAACTGTTTCAGCAGAAATTGCAAGGTGTAAGACAATGGAATAATCTACCAAAGACACAGTTGCTGTTTGACTGGTGAAAGAGTAATGTTTGCAGTTTCAAACTACTGAGGATGTGAGGGAATTTGTGGAAGATGAAGTCTGCGATATGCTAGTTTGCTATAATTGTATTTCTTGGTGGCTAGCCCCCGAAAAGGTGAGAAGTGGATGATTATTCCACTAGCTCTGGTGGTTAAAGGGCTCAGGGTAAGAGGTTCAGCCTCTGGCAAGCAAACACTATTATAGAATTATAGAATAATAGGGGTTGGAAATTACCTCCATAGATTACCGTGTCCAGCCCTCTTGCTAAAGCAGAATAACCTAGGGCAGGTAACACAGGAATGTGTCCAGTCAGTTCTTGAAATTCTCTCTAGAGAAGGAAACTTCACAAACTCTCCGAGCAGCCTATTCCAGTGCTCCATCACCCTTACAGCAAAGCTTTTCCTCATGCTGAGGGAACAACATGTTGCAGAAACGTGTTGCAAGTGCAGCCTGCAATAGCTGCACCTGTGGAAGTAAGAAGTTTGGCAACCATCTACATGGGCTTTCAAACCCTGGCAACTGGGAAGACCCAGTAGAAAAGGAACTTTCATATTACAATGATTTACTGCAAACTACCAGGATACAACAGTAAACTCTTCCACTATCTTCACATTACTCTTATTTATACTTAACATCCAATACTTTGGCTGTCATTCTTTAATCAAGATTTCTTTTAAACCTGTCTGAGTTGCTCGGGGAAAACCCTGGGTAAATATTGTTATTAGTTAAGTAATAAGACACAACAGGGTGTGAAATATTACCCTATAACTCATGTCTGTTCTATAGCAGTGGGTTGAGTGGCACAAGGCCAAATGGCTTTGTGTGTTATTTTTTTAGTTAAATCAAATTAAAAAGACACCAGTAAAGTGTCTGTGGCTGTTAAAACATGATCATGGTGGTGGGAAGAAAAACGGAGAAGCGTAATTTAATAAGGTGTGCTGTCAATTGCTCACTTTTTAATTTAGTGAATGGTGAAAAGTACTAAGTGGAGAGCCCTGGAGATAGGTGTCCTTCACTTATCTAAAGGACAAATTGGACAGAAGCAGCAGCAGCATGAGTTCTGCCATCATTCTGTGGCAGCAGGCTTGCAAGTTCCAGCTCTGGTGGAATAAAAGGGTCCATTTGCAAGACCCCATTGAAACTTTTGTCACTTGGTGTGAACCGCCATTAACTGTGGCTTAATAAGATACTTTCAGGGCCTTAAGTTGCCTTGGAGGCATCTGCTAAATTGGAAGACCAGTGAGGCTACCATTTAAAAAAAAAAAACATGAGATGGGTTTTTACTGATGAGTTGAGATTCCAACCAGTTTCCTGGGACTAAACTCAGCCTCTTCATAAGTCAGAGAGTGCGACGGCGCTGTCTCATTTGCGCTCAGATGGCAGGGAAAAGGCATCCTTAATAAGTAACCTGAGAGGCTAATGTCACACACTAAAAGACCTGTGTTAACAGTTTTCTAACTTGTTGAGTGTTAGGAGTCACATTTACAGCCCTCTTTTTTAATTCAGCTTTATGTACCACAGCATGCAATCTCAGCTGCACAGGATGGGTGCTTTGGCTGGGATTGTCAGGGCTACACTTTGACTGCAGAGATGAACTGGCCTCCTCTGAGCTCTCACTTCTGTTTTAGCTTAGAATGACCTTTTGATGAGTAAATGGGTCCTGATCTCTTGCTCTATTTAATAGCCCATTTGCTAGGGGCAGTCGTCTGTGTTTCCAGGAAGGGGCAAGTGCCTCTTGGGTTGGCTAAATTGTGCATGGATTTTTCAGGAATGAAGTCCTTTCACTGCAAAGAAAACATTACATTTTCCTACAATTTTTTTTTCCCAATTGTTGTTGTTTGCTTTGTACAGACAGCTGCTGTTGTATCCCTTACCCAAGACCCATTAGCTACCCAGCAGCTTCTGCTTCAGACAGACAGGCCAGAAATTTAGAGAACCATGTAAAACGATGCTCATTAATCCTTATTTGGTTCCTCCCATAGGCATTTTCCTTACATGCCCAGCATTTCTCGCATGCTGGACTCTGTGCATCAGGAGGCTTCCCTTTGCTTTAGTCTTTAAAGATACAAGCAGCTTATTTGTGAGGCTTACTGAGTTGCTTATTCTCTCATGCAGGGTGAGGAAAACCTAGCCTAGTAAGACTAGAGAAAAGGAGGATCCTTTTGCTTTCCCCTTCCCCATAGAAAATGCTACCTTTCTGGATAAAATACCGTGAAGGATAGCAGAGTGCTTTCTCACTGTGGTTTTAGCCTGGGACAATTTCCAGAGCAATGCCACATCCTTTGCATGTGCTCACATGTTGGCTTGCAGTTAGTACAGAGATGCATCAATATTCCTGATGACAATAAATACAGCTATTAGGATGAGTTGAGAGCTTATCTTAATTGGGTAACAGATGAGCAGGCGTATGTTGCTGTTGAATCCATCAGCATTAACTGGGCAGAGGTAAGTTTGATCAATACTGACACTTGAGTGCATGGGTAGCCACTGGAAAATATTAATTTACAATCATGACCAGCACCTCTCATTAACCAGAAATGTGTTAACCCTAATTGGTTCAACAGGGCTCTGCTGAACTGCACTGTGCTGCTCACAGTCTTTCTTCTAGTGCCTAAGCTGAGTTTTCTGCTGATGGGAACTCAATGAAGCTCGAGTTTGTGCTTTGGGTGGCCAGGCTGGCAGCTGTACTGCAGCATCCATCAAGCCAGGAAGGTATGCAATGCACACCCACCTGGGGTATACAGCCTATATGGCTGTGTAAACATGGAAATCTACATACTTATCTATTCATACCTTATGGCCAGCTTGAATGGGAGTCAATGTGAGTAGGACTGACACTGATTTATACCATCTGCAAGTCTGTGCCACAAATCCATAAGTGTTCATATGCCTTTGTGTCTGTGCATGCACTTGGGTGGTTGCATACAGATATGGACTGAGTATACTTGTGGCAGCATTAAGTTGCCCTCGGAAATGTCAGGGTATGTAAACAACACTGCTCTTAATGGGAAAACTGTATATATATGTGTGTGTGTGTATGTGTGTGTGTGGAATACTTATGAGGGTATGTGAAAAATGTTTCTTGTGCTATAATGCCAGCAACGGCAATTTGTTTTCTCTACCACAACATTCTCACAGCCATCCATTCAAAGCAGTCATCTTTGGCATGTGCCATAAATATGCATGGTGTGCATACAAATATGAGCTGTGAGAGCTGAAATCATCTTATAATTAAGGTTCCCATCTGACAGTAAGGGAAGTTGAATTTGCTGTTAGACCGCTGGTGTATCTGGAAATAAGACTGCTATCCACATCTACCAAGGAACGAATGAGAAGTGATGGGCTTAAGCTGCAGTAAGATGATCTAGGTTACACATTAGGAATAAATTTCCAGGAGTAAGAATAGTTAAGCACTAAAATAGATTGCCCAAGAAGGATATTGAATTTCTTCTTTGAAGTTTTCACAAAAAAAACCCAAGATGAACAAATATCTGTTGAGACTAGTTAAAGGCAGAAAAAGGTCTTTAAGTGGAAAGTGTTCCAAAAGACATATGTTTTTTTCATGGTTTTAGGAGCACAGATGTCTCTCTGCTTCTTCAGCTAAACATGGTTGGATGTCAGTGCTGCTTATAATCTCATTTGCTACAAAACTCACCTGGCCTTAATCTCTGCCCTGTGTTTTAGAAGTCAAGCTTAAGTAATGGCCTTTGCTGTTGTCGTCACAACCCTTCTTTGATATTCTGGCAGCTGCAATCAAAGACCCTGGGCAGAAGGAAGCCATTTTTCAGTCAAATGAGTTTCCAATATCAAGAATGCTTTTCTCTTAAAAAATGTCTTATATTCGTGACTTTTTAACTACATAATCATTCTTGTTTTCTTCTAGTAGCGAAGGGTGTTATGATGGTTTAGTAAAAATTCAATCCAAATATATGTGAACAGTTAGTTGAAAATATTTCCTTCTTGCCCTGCTACCTAGGCCATGCTCCTGATGCTTTGTTTCTCCTGTGAGTCTGATGATTGCCAGTCCCTCCAGAATCTCCAGTATTTTTCTGATTTTATTAGCCCTCCCATCAGACTGGTGGTTTCCTTTTGGCACTTGGATGTCTAGTACCATATTCAAGTGACTTCTAAAGCATTTGCCTTTCCTATAGAATTATATAGAAGTAAGCAGTTGTTCTTTCTCTCATGTGCATCAAAAACTCTACGCCCTTATCTGAAGATAAAAAGCTGATTTTGCCTTCCTGTATGATCAAAGAGGACACTGTGAGGGTGTGCCTGAAACCCAGGGAATATGAAGGAGAGCAACAACTGGTAAAGAAACGTATTCCAGTAGCTGATCATTCGTGCGTATGAATAATTCCAGTGAGGCTGTCTGAAAGATTTATTATTTGGTAAAAAGATTAAATGAAAAGGAACAACTGTTGGCTTGTTTGAGTTCTTCCATAGTGAATGAGTACGGCATGCAGAGGCTGAAAAACAAGGTCAAACTCTTTTACATCTAACTCCTGCTGACCTGTAGCCTGGATACTTGGTGTTTATAACATTTGTACCAACGCCGTTTCTTGGAGCATCTTCCACAAAAGCTCAATGGGCAATTTTCTGACAGTTTTGTGTCACAGATCGCTGAAATAGGAGATGAACTGGTTAGCTTTAAATGTAACTTACATTTGCAAGGAGTGTTTGGTCTCAGATGAGAATTTTTATTGAAGGGAACAACTGGACCTGAGTACCAAACAGCACAGTGACAAAAGGTTTAACTGAGCAAGTTGAAAGCCATATAAAAAAAACTCCCACTCTGCCTCTGTTTCCAACAACCAAGGATTTTCTCACATGTTTTGGTTTTTCCCCCAGTTGAAGTTTTTTCTGAGTTTTGCCTGAAGGGGTCATTACACTTTTTATTAGCTGTCCCTGTAGTCAAGTGGAGGAGAAGTAGTTTGTGTAGGCTGCCTTCATAGTCAAGTGGTGAAGTAGTTGTTTGTGTAGGCTGTCCTCAGACAAGTGGGGAAGAAGCTGTTTGTGTAGGCCTGCTGGTGCACTCATCTGGGATATGGGAAATAGGGACTACATGAGTAAGAACTACAACCTTCCCAATCTACCCAAGTGCCTGTCTACTTGTCATATCTGAGTCAGTCTTTCTTGGTTTTGAAAAAAAAATTAAAAAAACACACCAAACTTAAATGGTGCTTTTTTTGTGTGTTTTTTTTTTTTTTTTCTCTCCAGTGGGCAATGATTCATTGCTGACTGACTGGCTCAGAAGCTAGGAGGTCTCACATATAGGCCTTCTGGGGAATGTATGCTAAGATATCTTTCCTGATTGGCTCTTGCAGCTCTGGAAGTGGAGAGTTCCCCAGAATGTGTAAAAAAGTCGTAAAGCTTGCTGACCTCATCTGCACCCTACTGACCACAGACAAGGAGCGCAGGAGAGCTGGACATTCTTCAGAAAGGAAGTTGTAAATTCACAGGTTGTAGTGGTTTGGACCCTTGACACACATCCATAGATTGGACTAGATTGGAAGAGACCCTCAAAGACCATTTTGTCCAACCACTCTGCAGTGAGCAGGAGACACCTCCAGTTAGATCAGACTGTCCAGGGCCACATTAAGTCTGATCTTGGATGTCTTCAGGGGTGGTGCCATTCCATCATCTCACCACTCTCACTGAAAAGAACTTCCTCCCAATGTCCAACCTAAATCTACCCTGCTCTAGTTTAAAACCATTGCCCCCCCATCCTATTATCCCTATAAAGTAGTTGTGAGGCTATACAGGGAAAAAAAGTAGAACATCCAAAGCCCAACTGGAAATTAATTTTACTTCTGCTGCTAAAGAGAACAGAAATTCCTTTTACAAATATATTAGCAACAAAAGGAGGACTACAGAGAATCTCTCTCCTTTGTTGGATGCACAGTGGAACATAATTGTCAATGATGAGAAAAACGCTGAGGTGTTCCATACTTCCTTCGTCTTAGTTCTCAGTAATAAGACCAGTTATTTGCTGGATACCCAGGCCCCTGATCTGGAAAACGTGTCTCAAAAGCAGAATGAAGCCCCCATAATCCAAGAGGAGATGGTTAGTGACCTGCTGCACCACTCAGACACACACAAGTCAATGGGGCTGACGGGATACACCCAAGGGTACTGAGAGAACTGACAGAAGTACTCACCAAGCCCTTTCCCATAATTTACCAGCAGTTCTGGCAAACTGGAGAGGTCCCAGCTGACAGGAGATGGGCAAACATGATGCCCAACTATAAGAAGGGCCAAAAGGAGGATCTGAGAAACGACAGACCTGTCAGTCCAAATTAAATGTCAGTAAAAGTCATGAAGAAAATAATCTTGAGTACCATTATGCAGCATGTACAGGAAAACCAGGTCAAATCAGCATGGATTCAGGAAGGGCAGGTCCTGTTTGATGAACCTGATCTCCTGCTACAACAAAGTGGCCAGCTTAGTGGATGAGGGAAAGACTGTAGCTGCTGTTTACCTGGACTTTAGTAAAGTCTTCGGTGCTGTCTCCCACAGCATCCTTCTAGAGAAACTGTTTGCTCGTGGTGTGGATGGGTGTAGTTTTCACCAAGTAAAAAAAACTAGCTGGATGGCCAGGGCCAAAGAGTGGTGGTGAATGGAGTTAAATCCAGCTGATGGGCAATCACAAGTGGTGTTCTTCAGGGCTCATATCTCTTCAACACCTTTATGAATGATCTGCTCAAGGGCATTGAGGATATTCTCAGACAGTTTGCAGGTGACTAATCTGAGAGGGAGTTCTGATCTGCTGGAGGATAGAAAGGCTCTGCAGAGGGACCTGGAGAGGCTGAATTGTTGGGCTGAGGCCAGCTGTATGAAATTCAACAAGGCCACGTGCTGGGCCCTGCACTTGGATCACACCAACCCCATGCAGTGCTACAGTCTTGTGGCAGAGTGGATGGAAAGATGCCTGGCAGAGAGGGAACTGGAGGTGTTGCTCGACAGCAGGCTGAACATGAGGCAGCAGTGTGTTCAAATGATCAAGAAGGCCAACAGCATCCTGGTCTGTATCAGGAGTAGTGTGGCTAGCAGGACCAGGGATCATCCCCCTGTACTCAACACTGTGAGTACTGTGTTAATTTTGGGGGGGTTGAGTTGCTTAAGTGTGTCCAGAGAAGGACAACAAAGCTGTTGAAGAGTCTGGAGAACAAGTTTTATGAGGACCATCTGAGGGAATTGGGGTTGTTTAATTCAGAAAAGGGGAGGCTGAGGGGAGATCTTCTTGCTCTCTCCAGCTACCTGAAAAGACCCCCCACCTGTATCAAGGTGAGGATCAGTCTCTTCTCCTTAATGATGAGTGACAGAATGAGAGGAAATGACCTCAAGTTGCACCAGAAAAATTTTGCATTGGATGTTAGAAGAAATCTCTTGTCTGACTGAGTTCTGAAACACTAGAACAGTGTTTCAGGCTCTCTAGGTTGAATCTGCATCCCTGGAGGAGTTTAAGAGACAGAGATATAGTGTTGATGGACATGGTTTAGCATCAGATAATTGTTAGACTCAATGACCTTAAAGGTCTTTTCCAACCAAACCAAATCTGAGATTCTTTGGTCTATATCAGAACACCTTATGTTATCCCAAGAGGTTTTGGTGGACAGTTCACATGAGAAAGAAGTGATGGGAGGTGTAATGTGAATGCAATGATGTAGACCATCTGTAACTTTCTGGTATATGTTCTTGTGAAACTGGGTTCCTACAAAGTGAAATGACCTGTGACAGGAACCATCCACACTCTTTCAGAGGAGCTCCAGAGGTGCTTAAGGGTACTTTATTATTTCTTTTTGGTGTGTTGATGGGCCACTTTCATGATGCCCCAAGGATGCTTTAAGACAAGCTAGGCAGTAGGAGAATTTGACCTCAGAAGTGTTGGCAGAATGGACTAGAAGAATATTTATGCAGACACTGTGCCTTTATCCTCAGGCTGCCCTGCCCCTAGCTATATTATATGCAATGTAAAATGAACAGCAGTTTGAGAAAATTTCCAGCAGTTTGAGAAAAAAAAAAGTATGAAATAGCATTCTCTGGCCATATCTAGCCTTCTCTTCTCTTTTTTCAGGGCAACATTTACTTCAGATACTGTTAAAGCAGATGAGGTATCAGTATTGGGAATAGTGAGAAGGAAAGAGATAAAATCTCATGCAAACAAGTGTTGGCAGTCAATGGAATTGTACTCCCTTTCCCAAGAGCTGGATCTGGCATTGTGTCTTACAAGCTTTAAGAGATTTATTACCAGTTTGACTTGATCTGTGACACAAGATTTATGGCCAGGCTGAAACTGCCCAGAAATAGTACTTCTCTCACTTTGTACCACTGCTCAATCTACCCAAAAGAAAAATGCCCGCTAAGTCAGGAACACTCAAATAGCAAATATCGCTCAAGCCAGGAAGCTCAATTACTCCTGTGATGGAGGTGTAAGGTTCAAAGGGATGTCCTGTGCCCACACAAGAGGCATAATGAATGACTTCCTGAAGGAGTTCCAGAGGGAGAGGTACCCCAAGTTCTCTGGACCAGATCGAAGTGTTGCAAGGATGTTCTCACCCTTCTTTAACATGTGGAAAGGCCATAAGATGGCAGACCTCGGGAAGCAGGGGACTTGCCTTTTTGGCTTTTCTGATACGCTTATTAACTGGTCACCTGAAACGGTTTGTGATGGGCACACAAGACATCCATTGGCCACACAGTGAACTGAAAGTTCTTCTCCAGTGAACATCACACCTTTTTGTCTAACCTTCACTCCAGTTCATGTCTATATAGGATCAGAACTTGAATCCAGATATGACTGAGATGTCCTATAACTGACATTTCTGTATTTTACAATACTTTTATTAGTGTTACAGACACATAACTATGGACACTTCCTTAATCAGCCCATAAATCCTTGTATGCATCAGGTTTTCCAAAACAGAGCTTCCTCCTCTATGATTCCCATCTTCTGCTCAAGGGGAAAATTGTGTTCATAGGTAGTGGTAGGGATCTAAGGCAACTGACCTCTCCAATCTCTCCTCTGGGACTCTAGGTGCTCCTGTAAAGCTGTGTGTTCACATATACAGACTTGTGACCATTTCTCATTCCCTCTAAATGTGATAGATGGAGATATGGGGTTTAGATTTTTGTTTTCTGACTAGTTTAGGTAGCTGCAGATTCCTGTTCAGTGAAAGAGTAGGAGCCAGGGCAGGTAAAAGACAAGGGAATAGTTCTTCAAGTCATGATAGACTCTAGAGGCTGTATGGTTTGGATTTTCTGAGCTCATGGCTGCATTTCCACTCACAGTGTGGCTTAACTGAGTGGAATTTTATTTCCTAAGTGCACAGTAAAAAGCACAAAGGTTATCACACCTGTTAAATCCCAGGAAGAAGGGAGAGAGAGAGAAAGAAACTTCCAATGTACACAGTTCACCTCCAGGGTGACAGAGTATAAGGAAAGGATCATGAGGGCTTCAAAGCAATTTATTGCCTCTTCTTCATCATTACTGATATTTCCAGAGCACACAAACAACAACTGCAGCCAGTCCATCCCCATTGCTTCCTTTTTGTTGTTTTTCTGCTGGCTTCACCACTTCTTTCATCTGCCTCTTGGGTGATTTTTTTTTTCCCTACTATATTATTTTTTGTCACTTTGGATTGCCAGACACCCTCTGGATGCTATACAAGGTGACAGTTCCTGGGCAGCTAAGAAGAACAGCCAAATAAGATGACAGAAGCACAAAAAAAGGAGAGAAGAGAAGCCCTCCAGAGCTGTAATTTAATTTTCTTTATTTTGCCTGGTTGCAGGGACAATACAAACAGGAGAAAAATGACAAGAGACTATTCTGTTTCTAATGACACCAAATGGTTTGAATCTGACATTGATGGGGAGCTTTGAGAAGCCACCATCAATTCTTTCAATTCTCCCTTTCCCTCTGCCCTCTCTCTGGACTCCAAGCACAGGACAGAAAGATGCCACAGCAGGTAGGTGGCTATTACCCAGGAATGGAGGAGCAAATTCTTCATTTCCATCTATAGTCCTAGAATATTGTCTGACAAGCACAAGAAAAATATGAGGTGAGTGAAGACTACTGCTCTATTGAATAACTAGCATAAGTACTTGATTTTTTACTTTTCAGGTTACATGCCCCAGATGATCTCCAGCAAGTCTTTAAACCTGTTGGAGAGATTCCATGTTTTCTAAGGTCAGCTAAAGCACTGCCTACATTAAGGAAGTTGATGCCAATGTAATTACATGATACAGAGCAAGTTTTCTTAACGTAGAAAGGGCCTTGCTGTCCTTCCAGGAAGGAATCTTGCATCTAGCTCTTCCTGAAGGGAAAGCAATGAATAAAACAAACATGGAGTTTACAGACATAGCTTGTTCTCTTCTGTTTGGTGGGAAAAAAAAAAACAAACTTTGAAGGTTTTGAAGAAACTGGATTTTTTTTTTTTAACTTTTGCAAGATTTCTGTTTCTAAAAAAAATATTTTCCAAATGACATATAATTTTCTTCCAGAAGCCTTATCTTCTGACAAGTGATCTAGTCATGCCGAATTTCAGGAATAAAAAATGTTTATTGAAAAATCCAGACATAATTAAAAACCAAGATGTGAATAGAAATTCACTGTTCTGCCTTGAATGTTTTGACTCACCAGAGTCAGGAGTGTGTGTGTGTGTTCGCCTTCTTACCTGCTGTGTACAGAAGATCTTCCTTGATGCTTTTGCAGAGGTCGTAAGGCCACCTCAATGTGCTGATCCTTAGACTGATGCACAAGAGTAGGCTTTAGTTAAGTGACTACATTGCTGCTAATCATCTGATCCTTAAATCACAGTCCTCGTGTTCAGACAGCAGGAACCAGAGAATGCTGAAACATGCTGCCATTGTTACTCTCCTGTGGGTAGGGCAGTGCTGGCAAAGATGCAGTTTTCAATAGTAGTAATAATTGGAGTGTAAGAATCAAGAGACTGGAGGGTATTTTTTTCAACAATCCTAACAAGTAGTGTTGACCTTGTTGAAAACAACATTCAGGCCTTATGTTCTATTTTAGACCACATATGATGGCAACCTGAACCCATCCAATGCAATTGTGCTGTTGATAGTTTGCTCCCCTTGTGTGTATAAGCCATTATTTTTATTATTTATTTTTTTCTGCTTAACTTGGCATTTTCTAGGCCAATAAATCAATGAAGGACTTAATCCATGTCCATGTTGGTCATGGACTGGTTTCCGTCATGAAGATGTTAGTTTGTCTCTCAATTCATAATAATATTATCACTACCTCTCACGTTCTTAATCTCTCTATTTCTTCAAGTTTGGTACCTGATGCAAAAGGATAACAAAGGATCTCTTTAGCGGAGGTATATAAGCTAGTACCTGGCTGGCTAGAAGCTGTCAGAGCTTTGCTTGCTTCCTCTGTGATGGATTTGAAATTAGAGCAATTTAGTACCTTCTTCCTATCTCTGTGATCTGTGTGTAGGATGGTGCTGAAGAAGGTGATCTGCAATTTAGTTTATTTCCAATTAAAGCAGGCTATATGCCCAGGTAACTACTTTTCACAATGCCAGCCAATCAGTTGTGTTGACACCGTGGTTCCACCTTTGTGACAGCTACTTCTTAGAGATAATGGAATGCTGGTAACCAATTAGATATTGCTGATAGTGATATCACAGAGTGTCCAGCCAGGACAAGGCACACACCCACAGTTTAACAATGATATCATTGCAATGGTAAAACCATAGAAGCTACTGTGGTGTCATCCGTATAGGTAGCTGCATATGTATACCCTTATGGGAATGTATCGATGTACAAGGAATTAGATGGTCTTTGAAGGTCCCTTCAAACTCAAGCCATTCTACAGAACAACAAATTTACAAAACATTAAGCTGGTCACAAGCTACAGTCAAAGAATCATTTCAGCTGGAAAAGACTTTAAAGTCTTTGAGTCCAGCCATTACTTAACTCTACCAAGTCTGATGTTACACCATGTTCCTCAGCACCACATCTCTGCATCTTTTAAACTCCTCCAGAGACGGGGATTTAACCCACCTCCCTGGGTTACCTATTCCAGAGTTTGGAAACCCTTTCTGTGAAGAAAGGTCTTCCAATATGTCCTGCTGGGGCAAAACGGGCCTTGAGCATTTGCTTGCAGTGCTAATACCCTGTCTGTTTGGCTGGGTTTCAAATTTCTCTCCTGCCAGTGGTCCATTTTGCCTCGAGGAGCAATTGAAGGGGTTTTGCTCTGGAGGGGCTTATGCTCCTCCTCCTCCGGTGGGTATTGCGGGCTAGCCCCGGGGGGACACGTGACTCCCTCCCAGGCTTTGTTCGTTTTTGGCAGCATGTCTGGGCTCTGCTACCCTCGCTGCCTCGTGGTTGCATTGAGAGCACGAAATTGGAATTGTAACTTCCTCGTTTATCATTTCAGCGCTGATCAGTGAGTAAATGTGGCTACTAAATCTATTGGAG
>WBNM01007418.1:75153-97238 GCA_013399055.1 Ramphastos sulfuratus
GCTATGCTGTACACACTGCAGTCATTTCCACTGGGACAAAGAAAAGAAGTGTGAACTGACATGTGCCATGTGCCCCATATGGCAAGCAGGTAACTTTCAGTCACGTCTCAAAAATAACAAGGGAAAGAGGTTGCAAGCAGCACAGGTTTATCCGGTGACTGTGAGAGCCCTGTGTGCAGTCACCTCACACATATTCCATGAACAGTCAAGTGTGGCTACTCAGACTGGGTATTTCTAAATCATTCTAACCTTTCACAGTGTTTTAAGTTTGCTACTTAAAAAAACAAAAAAAAAAAAAAAGAAAAGAAAAAGTAAATCTATTTCGTTTCATCTCTGAATATGTCTTTACATTCTGGTGTGCTCTTTGAAGAGTCAGGGACTGTACACGCACACTCTGGGGACAGGTTATTTTGTCTAGAATGAAATGAAAAGTATTCCCCATAGCTTTTCTGAAACAGAGATGTAAGAATGCTGGTCTTCTGTCTTTGCTCTTCTCTTCCCATCTCTTTCTTTACAATGAGGAATGTCTCCCATCTTGCAATTGATCCTCATGATTTCAGTGTTAGGTGTAGGTATTTCCAGTGATTTGTTCTTGGCTTGAGAAAGTCTGGAATTAACTGTTCCAATTGGGTCATCTGTCTAGAAATGTTTTTCTAAACCCTACCTGTGTTAAGTGCTTTATATCCAACAACTGACATAGAAAAAGTTTCACATAGTTCTTTGTGTGCACACACACCTCCTTTGCACCCCTCTGTGCTTCTGCATACATGGGTGTAGTTGCACATAAGAGAATGGACAGTACAAGCAGCTGTCCCTCCTCGCAGGCTTACCTAGGCAGGTTTTTTTCCTGGCTTCTGAAATGGTACCAAAGCTGGTTTGTCTTCATCAGCCCTGGCAGGTAAATCATATTCACAGTAGTACAGCTGCACTTATGGCTGACAATGGGGGATATTTTTCATAGTGTGGTGAAGGCAGGAGGCCTCCTGCTTCCCTGCAAATTGAATAGTGTGTCTATTTCAAATGATGAGACAAGCAAATAGACACAGTGATCTGGGACATGTGCTAGATGGAGCTGCTGTTCATGCTCAAGGTAGCTTGTATGATGCCTCTGCTTGAAAAATCTCCTCTTTCCTTTGCTGCCTGAAAGACTTGTAACTCTAAGCTCATTGCTTACAGAGCTTTGCCTTATACTGCACTGTTTCTGTGTGTTTTTGTTTTGGTTTGGTTTGGTTTTTGGGTTTTTTTAGGTTTAAATATTAAACTGAAAATTAAATTAATATTTTACCCCCGCTGGTGGGGAAAGCATTGTTTCTGCTTTCGCACAGAGGCTTTGAAAGCTTAGCTTGTTATGATGACAAGGGTGAGTCCTCCCTCCTGTTTTAGGTTAGGGGCTGGAGTAGCTCAGGGCACAGGCTGATGAGGCCATATATAGAATAGTTCAGCACAGAGTTGAGGTTACAGTTATCCTGCAGCCACACAGTGTCAGCTTTAACCTCACAGTTGCTTTGTTCCTTCCCTGAACAGCAGTTTGTGTCTTGCAGGGCACATGCCCATCAAACAGAATTGAGTAAAGGAATGTATTCTTCTGACTTTATCTCAGAGAATTTCAATGAAAAATATGTTTCAGAGCTGTGACCACACAAAAGGCAAGAGGCTGCCAGACTCATTATCCAAAGAGGATGGGTAGTCTTGAGCTGCACTCTGCTTTGTCCTGCCAGATGCCGTACTGCCTCCCAGCTGCCTCTCACCTCTGATATATCTGTGCTCCCTAGACCAAACCCTTCCATGCAGGACAAAGCTGGCATGCACATGGCAGCGTCATGTAGGACTGCTTGCAACACAAGAGGCACATGGGCTCAAACAAACCCTTCAATGGAACATATGCTTTTCCAGGCATATAACAAATGCCAGAAGAGATGAGATGCTGTTAGTAAATGGCCCAGAAAACTATTCTATTCTCAGACACATGGTCCTGTGGTTAGCACGAAGGAGCGGATCTATGAAATCTTGCATCAGATATAAAGACAGAACCCAGATCAAAGTGGTTCCTGTTGTGCTGTTGAGCTTTCTGAGATGCTACTGTGTTGCTTCCATCCCTCTATGTATATGGGGAAGTTTGAGGAAGATTGAGATCCAGTTTGTCTTCAATTGGTAAGGGGCAAAGAGATTTAGAGCTAGCTGGCTCCAAAGTAGGCCAGGGGAAAAAAGAGAAAGGGAAAAGCAAGAATGAAGGGCTGGGGCTGAGGGGGAAAAGGGAGAAGCAAGGCTGAAGAAGAAACAATGGAGCAGGCTGTCCAGAGAGGTTGCACAGTCTCCTTTTCCACACTTTCAAGATCCATCTGCATGCATTCCTGTGTGACCTGCCCTACATGATCCTGCTTTGGCAGGGATTTTGAACTCGATTATCTCTGGACATCCCTTCCAACCCCTACCATTCTATGGTTCTATGAAAGAGAAACTCCCTCCTCCTCTAAACTGAGGAAGGAGGATAGCTGAGCAACAGAAACCTGTCAAGATATTTAGTAATAACAATTAATAATTTATTGTACATCAAATAGCTGTTTTCCTCATGATTTCCAAAAGCTCTTTACAGACTATATATAGTGACTGCATTACAGTGTGGTATGCACTTTTCAATAGCATGGTTTAGGAACAGCTCTGCTGCTGAGGTACAGTGGAGCTCAGTCAGGCCAGAGGAGAACCAGCAAAATATTTTCATTTTATCAATCCTGCCTACATGTTACACTGTTAGGGTTTTTTTTTGTTTGTTTTTTTGGTTGGGTTTTTTTTTGTTGTTGTTTTTGGTTTGTTGGTTTTTTTTTTTTTTTTACATTAAAGGGAATACGTTGGAACAATCATTTGAGAAGCAGCGAGAAGGCAGAGAATTACACAGGTGTTATTTCTTACTGCCTATTAAGACAAACAGTCCCAGTAAATTCAATTCCATAGACCTTGAGAGAAGAAGGATGGGGGTTGGAAGGAAACAAATGTATTTTAGAAAACCTGTGATAATGACTTAAAATTGCTTTTCCTCATAATTGTAATTTTAAGAGCTGACATCTAGTGATAAGCCAAGTGCAAGATGATGATGACTTATAGAACTTGGGGTCTTAAACACTGATTATAACACACTAATTCTTGCCTATCCTTGGACGTGTTTAATTCAGGAAGGGGATGGTAGTGATGATGCTCATGAGGCAATAGGGGGAGGATGAATTAGTGAGAGAGCAAAGTTGAGCACCAATCTTCTGATTCCAGGGCCCCCAGTACAAGAAGGGCATTGAACTGTTGGAGTGAGTCCAGAGAAGAGCCACAAAGATGATCAGAGGGCTGGAGCACCTCCATTGTGGAGACAGGCAGTGAGAGTTTGGGCTGCTCAGTGTGGATAAGAGAAGGTTCCAAGTAGACTTTGTAGTGGCCTTCCAATATCTAGAGGGAGTGTACAAGAAAGCAGTAATTGTTTTAAGCTGCAAGAGGCTAGATTCAGATTGGATTCAGATTTACAGTGAAGGGGGTGGGACACTGGAACAGGTTGCCCAGGGAAGTTGTGGATGACTACTCCCTGGAGGTGTGCAAGGCCAGGTTGGACGGGGCCTTGAGCAAGATGGTCTGGTGGAAGGTGTTCCTGCCCAGGCAAGGTGGTTTGAACTAGATCATCTTTAAGGTTCCTTCCAATCCAAACCATTCTATGAAAATGATCAGGTCAGCTGATGGACACACTGTTATGTGAAGCACCCTTTTCCCATTGCATTTAGATTGCTCATCTCTGCCCCGAAATGTTGTCCTCATCTCCGGGAGGGAACCTATGCGGCAGGTGTCTGAAGGGCAAAGCTCAGCACTACAGGACCAGAGATGATGAGGCTTACGCCTCACTGAGTAGATTGCAGGGAGCATAATGCTGGTAAGAAAGCAATTAAAAGAGCTGAGCAAACAAATGATAAATAATGTAGTAGGATTTGGTGTAATGAACTTCCTTAGGAAAGCTGGCACACAGGCTAGCCTCAAGTTCCCTGAACCAGAGCAAGAGATACCTCACCCAGGGCATAAAGTCACTTTGGAGGAGCAATTAGGGAAGAAGCTGCTTAGTCCATTGCTCTTCGATCATATGCTGTTAAGTTTAGGGGGCGATGGGAAAACCCCAGTGGATTGACTGGGGCTGCTTTTTGTAAGTGAAAGCTTACTTATGTAAAAGTGTTTAAGAGGTGCCCTTCAGTGAAACTGTTTGCTGCATTTCCTGCAAAGAGCTAATGGAAAACCTCCCCTTAGAGATGATACAGTTAGGGCTGTATTATAGATTTCACCTGTGGATGCCTGAAACTCAGGTGACCAGCTACAGAGATGATCTGTTCAGAGTATGGCCCCACTTTGCCTGCTGATGGACACAAAAGCTGAACTCTCAAGGGACCTCCCATTTCCTGCTTGTTTTAATAGGTTTTTGATAGACATGCAGTGCTTTGAACGCATTTTGGGTTGTATTTCTCGGCAAAGGCAGATGCATCTCTGAGGTTGTGGGATTTTCTTGTTTTTTCTTTTCCTACTTGTCCTTAGATTTGTAATTATAAAGTATTTCCATTCATATGAAGAGCCTGGTTTTGGATGGATGAAGCCTGCAGTTACCATTAGCAATAAATGGTCCCCACGGCTTTGTGCCAAGGAGAGTGTAAATGGACTGATGGTGGGGAGAGACATCTGAAAAAAATGGCCTGGCTTGGAAACCTCACCTAAACTTTCATTCAGTTTGTGCTTGGAAGAGGTATGAGGAAATCTGAGTTCCAAGATGCAATTGTATACTGCTCTTGCATTTTTGGGAAGACAGGATGGCTTTCTCCGTGTTCTGGAGGACCATGAAGCCAACTGGAGAGTTTCACTCCAGCTTTTCCTGGCAGGCCTTGTGCCTCAGGAAAGGATGGATGAGAAACATTATCAGGTATTAGAAGGGAGGTTCTGGGATGCTGCAGTGAGGAGAGGCAGCATCTTTTATATGATTCTCCTAATGAAAAAGATGGCACAAAACCAACTCATTTCCAGGAGTGTTCTAGACCACTAATGCTAGCCCAGTGCCTTTGAGAAACTGTCTTGTTGAATCAAGCAGTCTCTTTTTCCCATGTTTCCCTGATTATTTTTTCTTTTCTTTTTTCTTCAGCACTTTCAAACATATTATAAACTATCAGTTTGAGTCTGTAATAGAACTATCCTATGACACAAAGCCAAAAAACACCCAGGCCATGAAGGGCCATTACAGTTTGACTTTCACAGTGCTGACACATCCCCTCAAAATATTGATATAGGCTAACATACAACAATGACATTAGGTACCAGTAGGGTATGCAAATTAGGATGAAGTTTCTCTGCCTTGCTCTACCTTCACTGAAATTCCACTCTCCCTCTTGATCTCACTATGCAGCTGAAATGTGTTCCTGGGCGAATCAGTGGAAGCAGCATCTCTTTGGCTGTGACCTTCTGTGCCACCTTATGGCACTCTTCCTCAGTCATCTCTCACCTTTAGGACCCTCTCTGACACATCTTGTGGCATCTGTTGTCTGTTCCATTGCTTTTCTGCTAAAGGAAACATCTTTCAGGGGGGACAAAGATCAGCCCTCCCCCTCCAATAGAGCAGAATCCCTGTAGCATGGGGAGGGAGAGAAATAGAAGCAGGCAAGAAGGAGGCACAAACTAAGCATCTACTCTATCAGTCTGGAATCTGTAACGCTGCAGTAGGTCTGGTCTAGTGGTAGTCTTGGTATCTACTGTGGCTGTATACAGTGAGAAGGGGCATGTGGCTGCTAGGGTTAAAAACTTTCTGCTGCTACATCTCAAGCTTATCTGTGTCTTGCATGTGACATGGGGATAAGAGTATGCTCTGAGCTTGAAGAAGGCTCGTGAAACTTGTAGCATGCTTAGATTCTTCCTGTGAGGACTATCATAGGAAAATTCTGCTAAGTAGAAACTTGATAGTAAACCCCTTTATTGGATTTTTTTCCTGCTTTTCTTCTCTATGTGATGATCAGGACACCAGTTGCACTTTCTCCTGAGACTCTGCTCCTTCCCTTAGGGTCTCAGCTGCCCATTTTACTATTTGTTGCATGCTTGCCTCAAGTCCTAGCTCTTGTGCTTCTCTTAGCACCCTGTCCTCATAGTCAGGTTGTCCTCCCTGTGCTTCTTCACAGGGGTGTGGCTTTCCTACAAGCATTTTGTATAGGGCACTTGAAATGCGTGAGATAATCTAACACTCTGACTATTGGTCTCATTTTGTTGTATCTCTCTTTGTCCTTTTCTGAGATCTGACCTGGGCCTCAGCAATCCCGGGAACTTCTACCTGTCCTCTACCAGTCATGTTGTTTGTCAGTCACCCATGGCTGATGTATATGAATAGGTTGGGGTGAGATAGGAATTTCTTCAGTTGAAGAGTGGCAGTTCCTAGATTTTGAGTGTTTGGCTTGTGACTTTGAGCACTTTGGTAGCAAATGTCTTACTATCTCTGAAATTAACAAACAGAAAACTGAAAATGTCATGATGTTGCTATCTGAATTTTTGTTTAGCAGAGCTTTAACCACTTCACAGACATCTTCCTCTTCAGTAGTACCAGCCTAACAATATCTTCTGTGTCTCAGCATACACAGGATTTAAGAACTTATCTAGAGGCTTGCATAGGTAACTGTGATTAGAGATTTGTGTTTCCTGGGAGCTGCTCTATATATATGGCCTGCAATGAGTGAAGTTTATTTCAATGTTATCATTTTCTTAAATAAGACCTATTTGGCTCTGTCTTTTCTACCCTATTTTTGCCCTTCAATCTTTCCCTCACCTATTCTTTCTTTGTACTGCTGGCAGGCTCTTTACCTCATCAGTCCCTGTCCACATAGAATTTCTCATCCAAGTCCTAGACTCCTTGGTGAGTAAATCTTTCTCTCTCTACTCCTTATGGTCATCTTCTTACCTTGTACTAGTTTTCTTATGCTACTCTTTCAATTTCTAACTCCTGACTGTGTATTCATCTTCCACGTTTCCCTTGTCCAGACTCTAGTTTCACTCTCCTTATCCACACTGACCCACAGCCCAAATATCCTAGCACACACTATATCCAAGCTCTGCTCCTCAACTCTAGATCTCAGAGTTGCAGTCTTGCAATCTTCGAAATAATCTGTGCCTTTTGCCAGCTACTGATACACTATGTCTCATCTTCTGAAAAATATTCTTCAGCTTCCTAGATCTGCAGTGTGTGCATGCAGCCCAGACAGCCAACCCAGTCCTGGGCTGCATCAAGAGCAGCGTGGCCAACAGGGCAAGGGAGGGGATTCTGCCCCTTTACTCTGCTCTCGTCAGACCCCACCTGGAGTACTGTGTGCAGTTCTGGAGCCCCCAGCACAGGAAGGACATGGAAGTGTTGGAGCGGGTCCAGAGGANTGGCTATTCAGTATGCAGGGGTCCCTTCTCTTTACTGAAGAAACTATACCTGTCAGAACCCAAGGAGAACTGCTGGGTTTATACTGAGCAGCCTCAGTGCATGTGAAACCTTCAAAATATATCACTGCTAGATTTGACATGATTCTACAGAATCATAGATTCATTAAGGTTGAAAAAGGGCTCTAAGGTTAAGTCCAACTGTCAAACCAACACCACCATGCCCACTAAACCACATCCCAAAGAACCACATCTACACATTTTTTAACACCCTCAGGCATGGTGAATCCACCCCTTCCCTGGGCAACCTATTCCAATGCTTGATCACTCTTTCAGTAATAACAATCTTCCTAACATCCAATCTGAACCTCCTCTGGTGCAACTTGAGAACATTTCCTCTCACTCTATCACCTGATACTAGGTAGAAGAGACTGACCCCCACCTCAGTATCACTTTCTTTCAGGTAGTTGTAGAGAGCAATGAGGTCCTCCTTCAACCTCCTCCAAACTAAACAATCCCAGTTCCTTCAGCTGTTCCTCACAAGACTTGTTTTCTAGACCTTTCACAAGCTTCATTGCCCTTCTGTTAACATGTTTGAGCAATTCGCCCTTTTTCATGTGCAGCCTGTGGATTTTAATTTCATAGGATTCTGTGATGGTAAATTTACCTGTATTTTCTTCACTATAACAATGCAGTATTTCTGGCATTAAACACATTCCATGTTCTCTCTCCCTGTTCAAGTCTACAGAGCTTTCCCAGAAGAAGCTGCAAGGTACCAACTTTTCCTACGTTTCCTTACTGTGTCTCTCAAACTAACTAAACTCAGTCAGATGAAATAGAAGAGGGAAAACAAAATGAAACAAAACAAAAAGAAACAAAACAAAACAAAAAGCTCTGTGAAAGTTCTAAGGAAGTAAAGAAATGATACATCAGGTGCTATGTATACAGGTCTACCTGTAACAATTAATTTTAATATTAACTTAGTTTCGAGCACATGTTTTTACAAGAGGCTGTGGTGGGACATCATCTGTCTTAGAAGCATATGGCCCATCATCCTCCTGACAGCAGAAACATGTTTCCCTGCAGTGAGATATTGAGAGGGAGAGAGAAAATACAGGGTTTAAGGGAAGGGGGAGTGATGGGTGGAAAGTGTTCATTCAGAGATGTCAGTTGCATTGCTCCGGCCTCATCTTTGCTTTGAATCCCTGACTTTTCTTTTCAAGTCTCCAGAGGGACTCTGTTTCTGCCACCCCCATTCCTCTTGACACTCCCTGTGGAGGGCTGCAAGGAGCTCATGAGGACAGCACAGTACCTTAGGCTCTCTGCATGGACCAGCCTCCTCTTCATCTCCATTCCTGGAAGCCATACTGCATGCTTTCACCAAAGGTTTGGTGCTTTCACCCACTCCGTTTACACTGCCCTGGGCAAAGAGCTGGCAGGATGGGATAGAGAAGATGGTGGTGGCAGGAGGGGAGGGCCAAATGGGGAAGGAGAGAAAAAGATGGTGGGAGTCTTAGAAGAGAGGATCATTGCCTCTGATCTATTATGAATTTTCCCAGGAGACAGCCAGTAGGCTGGAAAGTGAATGATAGCCAAACTAGATGAAGAATTGTTCTGTGTCCCTGATGTATTTTATCCTCGACAGGAATTTAGTTTCTTTAACTATCAAACTAACTATTTCTCATGTATATATTACATAAGCTGTGAAAGATAAAGCACACACAGCATCAATCATATCTCCTGTCAGAATCTCTTTACCTCTTCCTTTCTCCTTTTTTTCTTTTTCTTTCTTCTTTTTATGCCTTCTGTTTCTCTTTAAATTCTACTCAAAACAAGGGAAGATGACCAAAATGAAATTGAAAGACCACTTGACCACTTCACAATTCAGGAAAAAAAAAGATAAAGTTCATGCTGTGATATTATTTTGGATCTGGATACTGGAAAGAACAGGATACTGATGTATGATTTTTTTTTTCTACTTCTGTTCCTATCAGTTGAGAGAATTCCTTTCATATGAAATGGGTTTGTCTGGACTCCTTAGAGATCCAGCACAGGGAAGGTGAAGTATCAGCTATTCAGGATTACAATAACTGCTAACTCCTTAAGAAACCTTCTTCACCTTTGAGCAGAGGGTTGGTTGGTTTGGTTCTATTTTCTTTCTCTCTTCCCCCCCACAATTTTCACATTCACCAACATATGACATCTGTGCCCACGGACAGGATAGAATAGTAGAATCAATCATTTAGGTTAGAAAAGACCCTAAAGATCTTTCAGTCTAAGATGACACATTGCTGTTTTGTGTCTGATTGGACCTCCCAGTTCAACAGAGTGGAGAAAGGGAATTATGGATGGACACACAGATGCGCTCTTCAAACATGTTGTCAGTTCCACATATTTCCAGGTCTGTGTTCTCTTTGCCCACACCAGCTTGACCCAACCTGCAAGATTGCCACTGAACAAATATTTCTTGTGTAGAAATGGGTGAAAATCACACAACCATAGAACTGTTGCGGTTGGAAGAGACCTTTGAGATCAAGGCCAACTGCTCACCCAGAGCTTGCCATCACATGACATCCATGTATCTTTTAAATACCTTCAAGGATGGGGACTTCCCCTCCCTAGGCAACCTGTTCCAGTGCCTGAGAACCCTTGCTGAGGAGAATTTTTTCCAAGTATCCAATCTGAGCCTCCCCTGGCACAACTTGAGGCCATTTCTTGTCCTGCCAATTCTTGCATGTCAAAAGAGTCCAACCCCGAACTTGTTTCAACCTCCTTTGAGTTAGTTGTAGAGAGTGATGAGCTCTGCAAGATCCTGGCATGATACTGCCTTAGCCTTAACTCTCCCATGAAATATCCCAGTGAAAGGGTTTTTATTAATGTTACTGTCTTTCTGGCACATAGACTAAAGAGGAAAAAGGGGGGCGGAAAGAATCAACAAGACTCATGGATAACCTGGAAGTATCTAAACATATTTGCATTTGCTCCTTGGTGCATACACTTGTGTGAATGCACGCAAAACAGAATACACTCAGAGTATTGTTCCCTGTAACCCCTTTCACCACCTACATTGTAATTGCTGATTATTTGAGATTCAAAATGGCACTTCTGATGTGATGAGAAGGAACAATACATTCCCATTCAATTTTTGGATCTCAATTTCAAAGATGCTGAGTATCCAGTGTACCATCTAGAATCAGCACGAGTGATGACGCTCTGAGAACCTGGCAGGCCCTTGTATTTTTTATTTTCTGATTTCACCTTAAATTAACCAGATATTTTGTTCTGTGCTTCTTAACTCAGCCTTTTATTATGTTTGATAGAGTGAAAGAATGTTTTTTTTCCTCCCCTTGTATCTTGCACAATGGAGAACATAATGCCTTTGCTTTGAAGTCTTTGCTGTTATCCTGCCTACAAAGTCAGTCCTCTCTTTTGGTTTCCAGTTTAATTAAGTGTGTATACACAGAACAAGAAAGCTGTCAGGGAGAGCCTGAAATTGCCTCTTTCTTTTACAACAGTGTATAGCCTCTGACCATTTTAGAGTAAGTTGTGCCTGTGCCTTGTACCAGTGCATGCTAGATTTTAAAGGATGCCTAGCCTGTTTTAAGAGCAGGGAACAGCAATGAAGGATTGTGGCTGGTTTTGGGTTAAGTTTCTTTGCTATCAGTCTGAAGTGACTGCCAGGTTGGCACAGCCACTCTTTCTCTTCCTATCTACTAGATAGGAAGAATTAACTTACCTAGAAGATCTAGCTTAATTGAACCAGCCTTAGCTGAAGGTGTTTTCTTCAGTCAAGTCTTGCAAATAATAGTTGAATATACTTGGGTTGCTCTGGACTAGCTGTTCTTTGCAGGATGCTGTAATAGTTTCCTTCATCTTCTCAGAGCAGCTGTTTGCACCTCTAGTATTTCTCAATGTAGTGTTTTCTGTGGCCACTTACTGATATTCAGGTGTCATAAAAAGGCTAATAACCTGGAAGTACATTGGATCTTCAGCAGATTCATGTTAGAAGGTATTTGGATTTTAATTCTGAAAGAAAAAATTGTCTCACTGGAAAATCTTGGATTTGTTCCATTCAGTCTTACATTATGCATGTGGAACAGCACAAGAAACCATGCAAGCTCTACTTGGCAGCCATTAGCAGGAGGATATCTACTTGAGTGACACTTGTCAAAAGAGCTACCTTGGAATTAATTTTAGCCCACAGTTAATCTACTAGGATTGCATATCCTTAATAACTTATATCTATTGCTGAACCTTAGTTTTTATCCCCTTGTAGATAGAAATGAGCCTGATTTGCCAAAACTAGATTTGGACATTTAGTACTCGATGTTAAGATATCAAACATGGCTTCTAGTCATTGATTTCATCCCAACCCTTGAAGATAATTGTCACATAACTCCTCTTAACTCGTTGCAACATTTTGGGAATTTCAACTTGGATCCAGTGTGTGAGACAGCCCTCATCAATTCTCAGCCTATATGAGCACCAAAAGAAAGCTTTAATATCACTAGAGCAAGTACCTTTGCATCAAGAAACATGGCAAAACATAAAGTGACCAGATGCAACTTTGCCTTGCTGGTTGTGCACGCTACAGTGCCTAGCCTGACATAGACTGAATACTCTTACTCCTCTTACGTAGGGTAAACTGTCCCATGCGTGCTATGGCATATCCAAAAAACAGACATCAATATTATGCCAGTCAATAAGTCTGTGATATTATGCCAATCGAGTGCCAACAAGGACTTTGTTTCTGCAGCTTTCTTTGTTGCCATGCTATATCTTGCTTTGAAAGTAGGAGGAATGTATCTGTCCTATGCTGGTTTATCCATTCTGGGTTTAAGGTCTCATGTGTAAAGGTCTTCCTTTCTTATGCCAGGTTTGGTGCTTCCTGGGCAGTAAAGTGTAGTGGTGTGCACCTGCTCCCCCTTGCCAATCTAACTTTTCCTATAACCCTGATCAAGCAACAACCACCAGTGGCAGTAATGGATGTATCTGGTCCTGTGTATTTGAGGGAAATGGATAAGAACACATTAATCAAGGGCTAATTTGAACAATGTGTCCAGCTAATCAGAGTGCTGGTCAATGTCTAACTCAAGCCAAATTTGAGAGAAATTAGTATCTGCAGTTGGTCTGTAAATATGACTGCAAATGAATTAACTTACCTCATTAATAGTGGGTAACCCAAGACCTATTGAGTCTGGAACAGAGTCTGGATACAGCTGCACTCTGGAGAGTTGCCCTGACATCTTTGTCTGACCCTGTCCTCTATGCAGTAAATAATCAAGTCTCATCTTGCCAGCGAATCTTGTCAAACCGCTGTTGCATTTATTATCCAACTTTGTGAAATCACTGTTTTATATCAATAAACACATTGCTACTTCTGTCTTACGAGTGAAGGGCATCAATCCATCTGTGACACAAGGCCATAGTGAAGTTGATGTTGCATGAAGCCTCTTTGATTCATAAACAACAGGTAATTAATATTCATCAGTTGTAGGAAAAAGAATAGCAGTATCAGTCTCATGTGATGACATCACAGGACATTCCCGCTGGGTAACTTGCATTTAAATTGCACTAGAGTATCTGTCAGTGTGAATATATAGAAGACACTGCTATGTACAACTTGTAAATATTAGATTTGGAAAACAGATTGTAGCTTTTTCAAGCACTTGGCTTCTTCAGCTTAAGATGTATTCTCACACGTGTTCAGTCAGTATCAAGCAGCTTCTGTTTAGAATTAAATTTTGAGTTGGGATCAGTATCTTTGAAAAAAATCGCCTGCTTATTTAAAAGTGTAGCAGGATGCCAAGTTTCTCTGAAAACCTGACTCACATGACCCTTGGCTTTGCCTCAGTCCAGCCATATAGGATGTCCAAGAGATGGAGTTCCTCCCTATTCCACACACTTACCATATACCCTTTGAAATTCTCTCTTCCTTTGACAGTGTCCTGGAGTTTCTCTTTTGTTTGCACACCGCTATTGCAAGCCTATGTCTGGTCAAGTTCCATTTGCTTTGGAAGAACTGATTAGCAGCCTTGAGTGACAGTGGAGGTCTTGGATCTTGATACAAATTCTGAGGCATTTCTAGGCTTGTCACTCTGTTCTCTGTTAGCACACATCTTTGTTCATGCAGCTCTGTGGTGCATTTTCACTAGAACTCATGTGACGTGCTACAGTGTAAAGTCTATGCAATGAAAAAAGTACCTGTCACAGGAGACAGACCCAAGATAATGATCTCTTCAGTTCCTTCCCAGTCTTCTTTGCAATGATTCTTCTACAAATCCAGCTTAAGAAACCTACCAAACACTCACTAAATAGATTGTGAACTTATATATGCCAAGACCTTTCTGGCAGTGATCTCAGCTGGCGTGAATAGCCAATTTCCATAGTATTAAGCTTTCTTAACCTCTGAGACAGGGAGCCACATCCAAACTGCAAACTGGAAATGGTTCCTGGGTTATGTGAGTTTCCATCCTATACCCAAGAATTGTTTCAGAGAATGCTGTTTGGGCTATATCCAAAGCATGCCAAGAATCACTCTAACAACTGAAAAAATGCAAGTTATGAGGTCCAAGTGCCTGAGAATGTTTCCTGACAGTGTTATTTATTAAAATAGATGAAGCCGTGATGTTCACCTACCTTTTGATGCTGCCCTTGTGTTTATAGGAGCCCTTCAAGCAGAATGAGGTCTCTTTTATAGTGATTTACCTTATTACTTGTTAAGCATGGCCACTACTTAGCTTATTACACTCAGATTCTCCTTAACATCTTTAGCTGCCGTTTTCACTGGCACAGCAATACCAACTGCTTTCTGAAAGGTCAGGGCTTTTTTTCAGACAACAGTATCATTTGGATGCTTCCTTATGTAACTGATATACTAGCTGGTCCTTTTAATGAATACTTAAATTTACTCAAAGATCATAAACCTTGGTGAGCATCGTAAGTTTGGGTACATAATGACTAGCATATTCAGTGGGATTTTGATCACAGTTATTAAATCAAAATCTCTCCATGCTAATGAACAGCTTAGGACTGAGAGAGGCTCCCATAGCATCACCACAGTCTTAAGCAATGCAGTCATGTGCCTTTCACTTGTAATATAATCTGCAATATAACAGAGTTTGTTCTAGTGCAATAACTTTCACCTCTCCTCTTCGTTTTCATTACCTTCTGTCACGTGGCCCAGTGTTGCCATAATGGTGGTTACTGAGAAGACTGTTAATGACAAACAAAAGATGAGGAAAAAAAAATCACTTATTTCCAAGACTCACCGTTTAGTCTAATGGCTTTGTAACACACATTTTCTCTGTGCCTGACTCAGGAGATTAAGAGAAAAATAGCTTTAATCACAATAGGGGCTGTAGTTGGAAAATGAACTCCATTTACTCATGAGCTGTCCTATAATTGCCCTGTGGAAGAGTACTACTACGTTGTCCAGCCTGCACTCTACAGATCCAAGTGATTTTGGAAGAAGTTGTTAGGACAAGCTTATTTCAGGAAACTTAGCCTTGTTCTACCAGGGTTCACACCTCCATAAGAAAATATGTAAGAAACTTCTGTGTGTGAGAAAACCAAAAAGGTTCAGAATGAGTTTTTCCATAACTGATAGCAATTGCCAATTAGACAAGTCCCAAAGACCCAATGAATATTTCCTCAGATCTCATCTTCCTGGGCTTGGAGCTAGGAGTTGGATTTAGACCCATCATGATTTTCAACAGTATTGGCCCAGTTAGCCTAATGAAGTATGAAGTATTTTATTGTTTAGTTTACTATTAAATCAAAGGATTGTATCTGACTTTCTTCTTCTTTTTTTTTTTTTTAACTATTTTTTATTTTTTATTTAAATGGGTTAAGAAAGCTTGAAGGCTTTTTCAGATGAGATTTTTATAACCACCATGGAGATGAATGGTCATGTGCCATGGAGCATTATGCTGATCATATGCTGTTTCCAAGGAAACTCAGGATGGAGTTTCTAGAGGCTCTTTGTGGAGATCAGCAAAGATATGGCCTTTCTCTGTCAGAAGGCAAGTTCCAGGTTAAGTTCATGACACAGATGAAGAACTGTGTTCATCTCCTAAAAGCAGTGACGTAGCAGTAAATAACTCAGTGAGGAACATAATATATTTGGTTCTTTGGGGCAAGACATGAAGAATAAGCAGGTATTTGTAGCCCTGACTAGAAATGGTGAAGTTACCATCCCTTAATTTTCTGGAGTAGGAATTTGCTGAGTGATGCAAGTCTTTATAGAATCATAGAATGGTAAGGTTGGAAGGGACCTAAAGAATCATCTAGTTCCAACCCCCTGCCATAGGCAGGGACACTTCCCACTAGAACAGGTCACTCAAGGCCTCATCCAACCTGGCTTTGAACACCTCCAGGGAGGGAGCAGCCACAACTTCCCTGGGCAACCTGTTCCAGTGCCTCACCACCCTCACTGGAAAGAACTTCCTCCTAACATCCAGTCTAAATCTCCCCTCTGCCTTTCATCCTGTCATTGCAAGACCTTGTAAATAGTCCCTCCCCAGCCTTCCTGTAGATCCTCTTCAGATATTGGAAGGCTACTATAAGGTCTCCTCGAAGCCTTCTTTTCTCCAGGCTGCAGAGCCTCAACTCTCTCAGCCTGTCCTCATAGGAGAGCTGCTCCAGCCCTCTGATCATCTTTGTGGCCCTCCTCTGGACCTGCTCCAACAGTTCCATGTCCTTACTGTGCTGGGGGCTCCAGAACTGCACACAGTACTTCAAAAGAGGGGAGATTCACGGAAGACTGCTGCCAACAGAGTTGAGGTAGCTGGAGATGCTGCTCCTGTGAGCTGAATGTCTGGCTTCTGTGGAGAGTGGTACACAGCAGCACTGTGTGTGGATCCTAGCCAAGAGAACGAAAAGCTGATTTAGCTGTATTTTTGACTGTGTGGGCTACTGAAGGACAGCATTTAGCATTGTTTAAGGGAAGGCTGAGAAAAGGTTAGGCGAGATGGTTGTTATTGCTGATTTTTCATTAGTTGAATAGCACAAACACACCCGCACATGCAAAAGTACTGTCCTAAGCAAAAAAAACCAAAAGTAGCGTTTCCTCTGTTCCTTTCCCTTCCCCCACAAAATTAATAGCTTTACCACTATCTTCAACCAGCAATCTTTCAATCTGTCCTACAATATATTGGAATAGTTACTGCAGTATAACTTCCCTTAGTGTAGATGAAGCAAAATCAGTAGGGTGGTATTTTGTATTGTAGAGAAATAATGAGTAAACTGTAGGACATCATGCAATCATAGAACCTTAAGATTATTGAGTCCAACAATGTAAGACCATCACGGCTATCAAACCGTGTCCCGAAGTGTCACATCCACACCTTTTTTGAATACCTTCAGGGACATCTGCTCAATCATCTTCCCTGGGCAACCTATTCCAATGCCTGACCACTCTTTCCATAAATACTTTTTTCCTAATATCCAATCTAAACCTCCTCCGGTGCAACTTGAGGCCATTGTGTCTCATTCTATCATCTGATACTAGGGAGAAGAGATAGACCCTCACTTCAGTAACACCTCCTTTCTGGTAGTCATAGAGCAATGGAGTTCTCCCTCAACTTCCTCTTCTCCAGACTAAACAATCCCAGTTCCCTCAGCTGCTCCTCACAAGGCATATTTTCTAGATCCTTCAACAGCTTTGTTACCTTTCTCTGGCCACACTCCAGCTCAGTGTTTTTGCTGTAGTGAGGAGCCCAAAACTGGATGCAATATTTGAGACACAGACTCCATAGTGCCTAGTACAGGGACACGATTGCTTCCCTGCTCCTTCTGGCTGCGCTATTGCTACCACAGGCCAGGATACTGTCGGCCTTCTTTGCCACCTCAGTACACTGTTGGTTGGCTGAATAGGTTTAAATGGGCATTAGCATCACAATAGACAGACTGAGATGATTCATGCATCATTTTATATTTTAAAAAAATGGTTTAGAGGATAGTTGACCGGAGGTCAAAGATACTGGTAGGATTTTTAATTTTATTTTTTTTTTAAACACAATAAACTTCATTCCAAAGGCCATCTTGTATAACGTGCTAATACTAGTTTCTAAACTGACAGCACCGGTGGTAGCTGTTGGAAAACAGGCATATACTATTGGGAAATAATGCAAAGACTACAACTACCTGAAGGGTGGTTGTGGCCAGGAGGAGGTTGCTTTCTTCTCTCAGGCAACCAGCATCAGAACAAGAGGACACAGTCTCAAGCTGTGCCAAGGGAAGTTTAGGCTTGAGATGAGGAGAAAGTTCTTCACTGAGAGAGTCATTCGCTACTGGAATGGGCTGCCCAGGGAGGTGGTGGAGTCACCGTCCCTGGAGGTGTTCAAGGCGGGTTTGAACGTGGCACTTGGTGCCATGGTCTAGTCTTGAGGTCTGTGGTAATGAGTTGGACTTGATGATCTTTGAGGTCTCTTCCAACCTTGCTTATACTGTGATACTGTGATACTGTGACTATTTGAATAATTACTTTAGAGGTGATGGAAAATAGCAGGAGCTGAGCACAGAATTCTTAACTTTTGAAAGTTGAAATCCTTTTAAGCATGGAGGAAGGACTTGTTTCCATCTCCACTGTACCAGAAAAGAAGTATCATTTTTCAGTCACAATTGTTAAGCCAAAAAATGCTTATTGATGTGTAATTTCCTACTTAACAAAATAAAAGGCTTTTAGTAAATTTTGATTTTTATCCTTTGGAAAATTTCTTAGTGACCACTTTGATTAAAGTGGAAGATGGAAAGCATTCAAGGGAAGAGAAAAGGCCAACAGATTTTTTAGAGACCTTTCCTGTTAGAAATAAAACAAGCAAAAAATATTCTTGTGTCTAATTAAAAAACAAGCAAAGAAAACCCCCAAACAAAGAACTACAAACAAACAAAACCCAAGCAACAAAGCCAAGACCTTTAAAAAATCTACCTACTCTGAGACCACAACTGATACAGTAAAACTCATTCTTAATATCCTGGCTTAGTGCCTTTTACAGAGCACAGGTGTCATACACTGCTATTAGAAAAGTGTATGTTTCTTGAGAAAGCTGCTATGTTCTCATTATATAGCTTCTGGGTAGATTTAAGATCAAGCTGTTCCTGAAATAGTTTAGTGTTGCAGTACAGAAGTCTGTCTAGATCCCATTAAAAAGATCTCTCTCTGGAATCTTGAGTTGCATGTTTTTTTGCTGGTGGAAAGATGTTTCCTGGTCTTCACTGATTTTGTGTCATCTAAAAACCAACTGAGGATCCCAGATTATCCCTGAGATCAAGTGACAGGATATGCTTTATGTGTTTCTGTTTCACCCTCAGAGCTCAACATTCATCTAATTGGAACCTCAGCCAGTCAGTTTCGGGCATATACAGTCTCTATTTACTCCTCCAATTTACTGAAGCATTGAGTTCCCAGGAAATGACTTACAATTCATCTCAAATTTATCTCCCTGCTCCTTGCTGTGCATGTTTATGATATTTTTGTGTTTCTTTGGGTTTTTTTTCAGACCTGTTTTAACGAGTATGTTTTCTAACTTTGCATCCTTGGAACAGGCCCAACAATCATGTTAAATGGTCTCTCCTTCCCTGTAAAAAAAGGATTAGTGCCAAAACCCACTTCTTGAACCTTGAAACAAAACAAAACAAGAGAAAAAGCCACAGAACCAACCACAGCAAACAAACCATAAAAAACAGGGTGGGAGCTTTTAGTCAGGGCTTCTACTTCAGTTGGTTGCCAGCTTCTTGCATTCTGCTTCATCTTTTCTCTAAACTTTTATAGCCCCTAATAGTCTGTAAAGTATTGCATACCCCTGTGGTGCTATATAAATGAAATAACAATGATGCTCTTGAATTAATTGGGTGTGTTTGCATATAGTAGTCTCACAATATCCTTTCCTCTTTACAAGACCCCTTATATGAGGCTGCAGGTCCAATTGCTACAGATAAGTCAGTCTTAGATTGGAGGTGTGTATGAAGAATGTTGTTTTTTCCCTTATGAGCCCTTTGTGGGAAAAATATGTTTTAGTGCATTAAAAGCATACATTAGGCAATTACTTTATATTCTTCTCTCTCATTCCTCCCTCCTTTTTGCTCTTTAGTTTTGCAGATCTCCTTATAAAATCCCAAATCTGACAGGGGTTTGATTTAGACTGGATATTAAGATGAAAATCTTTACAGTGAGGGTGGTGAGATACTGGAACAGGTTGCCCAGGGAGGTTGTGGATGCCCAACCTGACTTAGTGAAAGGTGTCCCTGCCCAAGAGGGGAGGGGGTTGGAAGTAGATGATTTTTAAGTTCCCAAACCCTTATATAATTTTATGAATTCTATAGATATGAGGGTTGTTTTTTTGTTTGTTTGTTTTGGTTTTTTTTGCTTTGGGAAAATGAGTGAGGAAGAAACCTCTTTACCCAAGATATGACACAGGTATTTTTCACTCTTTTCAATAGACAGTAGCAGAGCATCTCTATCAATCAACTTTTTGATAAGACAGATATCTGTCTATTCTCTATTATTGTTTGTCAAATTACTGTTGTCTATTATTATTGTTTGTCAAAAGCAAGTCAAACAAGCATATCAAAACCGTTGTAAACTCGGGGACTGCAGTGGGTGTTAATCCCTGAATTCCTCCTCTTCTAAAGGATACCTTATTCTTAGGAGGAAGGATTGTTGTGGTAGGCTTAAACAGGCCAAAATAAGCCTGTACATGTCCTGGCTTGCCCAGACATGTTTTTCTGCTCTCCTTCCTTCTGCTATGGGGAGAAGCAACCCTGGGAAAGAGGACAAAGAACCTGGAGCCACTGAGTCTAAGGACTCTGGCTTGCCCAGACTTGTTTTACTCCTGTGGTAAACAAGATACACATGCTCAGCTTGTGCCTGCCTTGTGCAAGGCCTATGTTTTTCCCAAACTTGGGTACAGCAAGCCTATGGTTTCACCTAATATGGTCAAGCTCAGCTAACTGCCATTCTGATTGGCTAATTTGTGTCCAAAGGCCCATTAGTGTCGGGCTGTATTAGTACAAAAAGAGATGAGCAGATGACACAACATGCTCTGCTGTTGTATTCGTGCTTGCTTGTTGCTTGCTGCTGCCTGCTGCCATTGCTCACTGGCTTGTTGTATCCTGAACTGCCTGGAAACTCCACTGCCTCAAGTTCACCAGGAACAGGCTCTAAATGCCTCCACGCAATTGGCCTGCATAGCCAGCATGACATTGTGCCAAGACTGCGGATTACATTCTGCCTACACCTGAAAGTCTCCTGCCAAGACAGGAAGTCCTGGACACACAGATCATGCAGAGAACTTAGGACCAGGTCAGAGATTGTCTGCCTCCTTTCCTCAGTACCCTGTGAAACCTGGGAAGAATCAGAAGTCTCAGCAGCTGACAAGACAGTAAAAGAATTCGCTGAAAGCCTTTGGGTACTGTCTGAAGCTGTAGCTGGCCCTGCAAGTTGGGAAATAATCTTTTGTGAGCAAATACCTAAAGCCTCTTGTAGTTTACCGTTGACTTCTGCCATAAGCAGAAAGGAGTCCTTGAGTCCCTCTAGTGGAAAAACAGTGTATTGACCGCAAGCGGTACACTAACCTCAGGAACCTTCCAGTTCAATTAATGTTTATATATTTCTGCTAGCTATTTCGAGATCCTATATTATTATCTGTATAATATGTTCATGACCATGCAAAGAACTGATTATTATTAAAATTAGTGGTCAGGGGGGCAAGATTCCTGGATATTGAAAATTAATAAACAACATTAATTTTTCAAAATCATGTCTTGCACTAATTAATTACCCCTCCATTACAAGGATTTCTCGTGCCCATGGAACTTACTGCAAATTTTGACATCTTTAGTCAGGTGCCCATCAGGAGGAACTTGATGCAAAGTCCCAAGAAATGGTTAAGGTTGTTTACTCCAAGAAGTGGTTCAAACCCTTCACCTAACCAGACCAGTGAAGACACAGGGGAAACTTAGGTGCATAGAACATTTTTAGATGAAGGACCGTAGGATAATTCATACAACAACCTTCTGATTTTCAGTCCTTTGTAGAGAATGATACAGTGTCAGGTGTAAGCTCAACTGCTGCAAGCCATGTCAGTTGCAGGTGGAGACACCAATTCAGCAAATGTCTAAAGGAAACATTTTGGACCTTTCTGGGCAGATCTGTAGGTACGGTTTCCCTTATCAAGAAGGCAACAGCACTTATGTCCTAGCACTGACCTGATAAAATGTTTTGATTTGTATATTAGTGAGAAAAGGAGGACTAGGGAGAATGTGGGACCCTTACAGAAGAAAAATGGAGAGCTGCTGACAGAGGATATGGACAAGGCTGAGGTGCTCAATGACTTCTTTACCTCAGTCTTCAACAGCAAGGGCTCCAACCACAATGTTCAAGTCCAGAGGGTAAAAGTAAGGACTGGGAGGAGGCAGATCTGCCTACTATAGTAGAAGATCACGTTTGTGAGCTCCTAAGAAATCTGAACATGCACAAGTCCATGGGGTCTGACGAGATCCACCCACAGGTCCTGAGGGAACTGGCTGATGAAGTTGCCAAACCACTGTCCATCATGTTTGAAAGGTCATGGCAGACTGGTGAAGTTCCTGCTGACTGCAGAAGGGCAAACATAACACCCATCTTCAAGAAGGGAAAAAAGGATGACCCTGGGAACTACAGACCAGTCAGTCTCACCTCTGTG
>WBNM01007423.1:1403-15498 GCA_013399055.1 Ramphastos sulfuratus
TGAGGAGGAATTTTTTCCCTGTGAGGGTGCCAGAAGCCTGGCACAGGCTGCCCAGGGGGGTTGTGGAGTCTCCCTCTCTGGAGATATTCCAACCCCACCTGGATGTGTTCCTGTGTGATCTGCTCTGGGTGCTCCTGCTCTGGCAGGGGGGTTGGACTGGATGAGCTCTGGAGGTCCCTTCCAGCCCCTGACACTCTGTGATGCTGTGAAGTGTATCAAGAATCACAGAATCACAGAATCATAGAATGGTCTGGGTTGGAAGTGACCTCCAGAAATCATCCAGTCCAATCAGCTCCACATCTAGATGATCAGTAAGAATTTGGTCACCAAGACACCTAGAATCACAGAGTCATAGAATCACAGAATCATAGAATCATAGGATCATAGAATCACAGAATCATAGAATCACAGAATCATAGGATTACAGAATCACAGAATCATAGAATCAAAGAATCATAGGATTACAGAATCACAGAATCAAAGAATCACAGAATCATAGAATCACAGAATCATAGGATTACAGAATCATAGAATCAAAGAATCACAGAATCATAGGATTACAGAATCACAGAATCATAGAATCAAGCAGGTTGGAAGAGACCTCCAAGCTCATCCAGTCCAACCTAGCACCCAGCCCTAGCCAACCAGACCATGGCACATGGTGTAGACTGAGAAGGGACCACAGATTCTCTCTGGTCTTGCTGTGGTTTTATTGTACAATTATGAAGGAATAACTTCTGCTCATATTGTCTCATCTGCACCCAGGTGGAAGGGAAAGCAGAAGGGCAGAGATGAGGATCATGATTCTGTGCCTGGAGCTGGACAGAGCCCCTGGACCAGTCAGAGCTGCTACCCATGGGGCAGGCTGCTCAGGTGCAAGCTGCTGCCATGAGAAGATTTTTCTGCTGTTGGCACAGCCAAGACCTCAGCCTGCTGTCAGTCTGTGACAGGGCACAGCAGCTCTCCTAGTCCACAAAATCCATTGGAGAAACTCAGATTCTGTGGTGCTGGTCTGGGTCAGGCAAAATGAAGAAACATTCAACCTGCTTCAGTTTGGGAAGGCTGAAAAAGCCAAAGGGGTTTTGGTCTCCCTCTCACACCCACAGCCACTGAAGAAAACTAAACAGATCAAGTTGTACACATGAAGCAACATCCCTTACCCACTGCTGTCCAGAGGAATTTTTTTTCAGCTCAAGGCAGAATGAACTTTGAACAACAACCAGCTCTGGAGCTGGAGCAGCAGATGACAGAGAGGATGAGCAACTAAAGAGCTTAAACCTGACAGCTCACATTTCACTACAGTGTCTTCAACATCTGCACATGTTGGGGAGGAGGGGGGAAAGGCAGAAGTAAATGTCTTGCAGAACAGGCACCAAAGAAGAGCTGCCAAGACATTTAGGTGGCACAGCTGTGCTGCCTCAACAGCTGGACAGAAAGCTCCCTCTGAGAGCAAGCAGAGCAAGCAGAGCAAGCAACCCCTGCACTGCTCCTCTGTTAAAGCAGGAGTTTGTCTCCTTCTCTTCTGGAAGGCAAAGGGCTGTGGTTAATGGGTTTGGATCACAGCAAACAGCAGCCAGCACAGAGGGGAAGAGCCTTCCCACAAAGTCAAGCCTCTAAACACCATCTCCAGGGACTCTGGGGAGAGTTATGAGATGTGGTAGTTTGAGGGATCCCCTTAAACAAAACCATAGGGGCAGAGGCCCAAATCACCATCTCCAGGAATCACAGATCTCTAGATTTTCAGGTCTATAGATCTATGGATTTACAGTTGGAAAAGACCTCTAAGATCATTGAGTCCAACCAGTGACCCAACACCACCATGGCCATTAAACCCTGTCCCCAAGTGCCATAGCCACAGGTTACTTGAACACCTCCAGGGATGAGGACTCCACCACCTCCCTGGGCAGCCTCTTCCAATCCCTGACCACTCTTGCAGCAAACAAATTTTTCCTCATTGGAGGACTTAAACCTCCCCTGGCACAACTTCAGGTCATTTCCTCTGACACTAGGGAGAAGAGACCAACCCTTACAGCACTACCTGACTAAGGAACATCTCCACTTGCTGTGGGTGACTGAGGCATGAGGCAGCAGCAGGTCCTGCACCCACAGCCAGCAGGGCAGGGAGGAAGGAGGAGACAAGGGCTGGTGCAGAGTCACAGAATCATAGAATCACAAAATTATAGAATCATAGAATGGTAAGGTTGGAAGGGACCTCAAAGATCAGCCAGTTCCAACCCCCTGCCATAGGCAGGGACACCTCCCACTAGTACAGGTCACTCAAGGTCTTCTCCAACCTGCCCTTGAACACCTCCAGGGAGGTTGTGGAGCACAGAATCACCCACCGTGATCTTTGATCACGTTGGGTGATTCTGTGCTCCACAACCTCCCTGGGCAACCTGTGCCAGTGTCTCACCACCCTCACTGCAAACAACTTCTCCCTAACATCCAGTTTCAGTCTCCCCTCTGCCAGTTCAAACCCATTGCCCCTTGTCCTGGCATTCCAAGCCCTTGTCAATAGTCCCTCCCCTTCTTTTTGCAGCACAGGCTCCAAGGAAGAAGCCTCCTATGGAACCTGGTTTTCCAGCTGGTTTTTAGCATCCCCCAGCTGAGCTCTCTTTCAGGAAATGTGCACCTTGGAGCAGAGCCATTTGCATGGGCTGTAATCCCAGAGGCCTTCCTGCCTTGCTGGGGCTGGAAATAGGAGTCACAGAGCCTGGCACGGGAACTGCCCTGCCCTGACGTAGCCTGGGGAAGGCAGAGACTACAAAACAAAAGACAAAATCAGCCCAAAACACACAGCTGCAACCCTCTGCTGCTCAGCAGAGGCATGGGCTGATTGCTGCTGCTGCTGCTCACACTCATGTGAAGTGCAGGAAGGCTTTGCTCAGCCTGCATAATGTCCTCCCACCTAAACCTGCAAGAAATGCTCACCAAGAAACAGTAAAAAAATATTTAACTGTTTGAGGTCCTTTCCAACCTTACCATTCTATGATTCTATGATTCTGTGTAGATGTCTGGGTTTCAGGGGACTCTCCTCAACAAGCAGAACATCCACTGAGGTTGTTTTGCAAGTCAGTGGAATGGCTCAGTTTGAGGAGGATGCCTGCTGGCAGCTCTCATGCCACAGGCATTGGTGGTCTATACTCACAAATGGTCTTTCTCAAAGCTGCTGCTTTAAGCATGGTGGAAATGCTTCCAGAGCAAAGAGCAGGAGCTTACTCTCCTTCATCCAGGACTCCCAGACTGGCAGCTGAGCTCCTGCCAACTCATTGCTCAGATGGACTGAGTCATATGAAATCTGCTCTGACTCACGAGAGGAGATTACAGGACCACAGGATGTCAGGGGTTGGAAGGGACCCAAAGAGAGCATCCAGTCCAATCCCCCTGCCAGAGCAGGACCAGACAATCCAGCTCAGGGCACACAGGAACACATCCAGACAGGCCTGGAAAGGCTCCACAGAAGGAGACTCCACAACCTCTCTGGGCAGCCTGTGCCAGGGCTCTGGGACCCTTCCAGGCAAGAAGTTGTCCCTTGTGTTGAGCTGGAACCTCCTGTGCTGCAGCTTCCATCCATTGCTCCTTGTCCTATCCCAGGCAGCAAGTGATGGGACAAGGAGCAATGGATGTAAGATTTCACATTCTTGCACCCAGGAAAGACTCCCACATTTTAAAATGGTTAACCAAAGATGCAGAGACAGAGACCTGTTGGAGAGAGTCCAGTGGAGAGCCTTGAGGAGGATGGGGGTCCCTATGGAGAGAGACTGAGAGCCCTGGGGCTGGTTAGGCTGGAGAAGAGAAGGCTGAGAGGAGATCTGAGCAATGTCTATCAATAGCTGAGGGGTGGGTGTCAAGTGGCTGGGGCCAAGCTCCTTTGGGTGCTCAGCAGCACTAAGCCAAGGAACAACAGCTCCAAACTGCAACAGAGAAGGTTTCAGCTCAGCATGAGGAGAAACTTCTTTGCAGTGAGGGTGGCAGAGCCCTGGAGCAGGCTGCCCAGAGAGGTTGTGGAGTCTCCTCCTCTGCAGACTTTCCAAACCCACCTGGATGCATTCCTGTGTGAACTACTCTGGATGCTCCTGCCTGGCAGGGGCTTGGACTGGCTGAGCTCTGGAGCTCCCTGCCAACCTCCAAGGTTCTGTGATGCTGTGGTTCTGTGATTCTGTGATGCTGGCTCTGCCTTATGCTGATCAAACCAGAGGTGCCATGTCAGCTAGAGACACACTCCACACTCCACTTTGGTACCAATGGATCAGCACAGGCCAATCAAAAACTGTTCTCACCTATTCTGACTTATCTGTGGAGGGTTTTTAACTTGCAGAGTGCTGGAAGCAAGGAATTTTTCATCTCAGCTGAAGGGTGATAGCTGAACAGCACACAGGAAGCATGGAAGTCTCTCCAAAACAGGAAGGATGAACACCACATGGAGGTGAACTTCAGTTTCTAGTCCAAGAGGCTTCTTTTTTCCAGCCCAGCATCTCTCTCCTTTGCACTGCTGCAGATGGATGCACTACATGGCAGCAGTTAGCAGACTTTAGTTTATCCAATTAACAAATATTTACAACAACAACAAAAAAAAAGCTCAAAGCAGTCTGCTCCTTTAGCTGTGGCTATAAAGCACTGCACAGAAAAGTAAAGCAGCCTGGAATCCAGATTTATATCCTGGTAGCCTTCTTTTTTAACATCTTGCTGTTGGACAGTGATACTGTGAAATAAGGAGAGGGGGGGCGGAAATCCATGTAATTTGGGGAGTGGGGAGAGGCTAAAAGAAGGATTTTGAGACTGAAACAATTTTAAGAGGAGTTACAGGAAACCTAGTTAAAAGGACATCAAACATTTTCCAGCCAGCCATGCCAAATTCAGTGTAACCCAATCTAAGGAGCATCAGAGGAACACTCAGAGCCTTGCTATGATTGCCTGAGTCTGTGCCTCCACACAGCCCAGTTCTCAGAGCAGGATGTTCAGAAATAGATCCTCAGCCTTCCACTTAACTCACATCAGAGCTGAGTTAAGGATCCAGTTGTAAGTGCCACACCATATCCTCTAGCTGACAGGGTAAGAGGTATTGATTGAAGGGTAGCTGCAGTTACTGCAAACCCAGAGTTACCTAAACCCTAGCATGGCTCAGGCTGGAAGGGAGCTCAGAGCTCATCTCCTCCACCCTCCCCACTGTGCCAAGGGATACCTCTCAGCTACACTCAGCCGCTCAGTCACAGAATTAACCAGGTTGGAAGAGATCCCTAAGATCATTGAGTCCAACCTGTCACCTAACCCTTCTAATTAACTANCAGAACAGTTCCTGCCCTCACTCTGAGGGTGAGCTGCAGCTGAGCTGCCAATAGCTCTGCTCCCATTAACGACCTGATGACTTCTTTCTACTCCCTGGAGATGGGATTATCTCATTCCTTCCCTCTCTTCCCTCCTCCTCACAATTTAATGGCAATTATATGCCAATACATGAAGAACTTTCTTCTTGTAACTTAATCCATGAGAGCTCCAGAGCTGGTCTGCTGCCACATCAGCAGAGGGGCACAGCTCTGGATTCAGGCAGTCTGCCCCCCCAGTTCCCTCTGGATTCAGAGGCCAAACCTTGCTGAGTTCCCATGATGAATCAGTTTTACTTAGGGGACTCCTACACCTCCACTGGGACAGAAATATACACCAGCTAAAACAGGGGCTTGCTTTTCTCTACCCTCCCCCTGCTTGCTCATCTCTTAGATTGATGGGGGGGATTTGGCTTCTTCCTACTCACAAGGGGCAAACAGAGGCCAGGTGAGGCTGATAGCTCAATGTACATAGATGAAAGGCTGAAAATGGAGCCAAGGAGTCATAAAACTTTCCATGCTGACTGCTGAAGCCTTCTGCGTGCTGATGGAGCCTCCATGTTCGTGTGGCTTTGCAAATTATTCTGCTGATAGGAAAGGACCTTTTGTGTTTTGTTTTTTTGTTTTTTCTTTTCTACCACTCCAGGCAGCCTCAGCAAAGCAGCAAGCCTCATGCTTGCACCAGCTGAGCTCTCAGGAGCAGTTTGTCCTTCCATCTTAACTCACAGAGCCCCAGTGGAAGATGCCAGAGGAGCTCTTTTGCTGGGGCTGATTACCAAGAGCATGAGGTTCTACTAACAGTCATCAAAGCAAAAAAGCAACTACACTCGTGGCTGTGTCACAAGCAGGAGCTGTGGTGATGTTACCTCAGCAATCCAAACTGCTGGGGGCCAGATGAGAGAATCTGGGACAGTCACATCCTAATTTAGGTCTGGAAGACAAATTCCTCGTTGGACCAAGCATCTGTTGGCCAGCACAGAAACAGCAGTGATGGAAGGGAATATAACCTTGTAGCTCACTGCAGCTGAAAGGAGGTGCCTCAAGGAGCTGCTTGAACACCCAGCAGCAGCAAGGCATCTGGACAGGCCATGCCAGAGCACTGCCAGTGCCATCACTACAGAGCCTGGGCAGAAAAGGTAGTGAAAGTATCTGTGTTGGACTTACAAGAAGCCAGCCCTCCTCAGACCAAGTACAGGAGGAGGCAGGCAAAAGACTTCATTTTCACCACATGCACCACCAGTGTGAAACCCTCCATGGTGCTCTGCTGTCCCAGTGGTGTTCCTTCAGTCTCTTCTTGTCCATTCAGCTTTCAGTGTTGGGCTGTGCCCTCCCAACCGAGGACAAACCTCACACATCCAACCTTGAAAGAGGTGGTGAAAGAAATGCCCTGGACAAACCAGCACGTTCTGCTAGCAGCTTGCAGGAAGGGAAAAAAACCCAAAGTCTGCTTTCTCCCAGCAAAATCTGTTTCTGAGCAGCTGAGAGAAGTGCTTTGCACCAGCAGAGACTTCCGGAGCTTGGGTATTTTCCAGATGATTCCAGGTACTGTGGCAGGGTTTTGGCTGGAGGATTTCCCTGGCCAGAGCAAGAGCTGAACTTCAGTTCCAAACATTGCAGTGCACAGAATGGAGCCTTCCCTTTCAGGAAGCACCTTGGGCTTCTGAGCTTCACATCCCCTGTTTTCAGGAGGCTTGGCAAAACATAAGGATCCATAACTGTGGATCCATAACAAGGATCCAGTATGTGAAACATACTCAAAGTGTGAGTCGGTGCTACCCATCACGTCCTGTGCAGGCACAACACCTGCACTGGCACAAAATCCTCTCCTGGGTAAGGACTTCTGACCCAGGCAAGTACCATAAGCTGCTTTTTCTGTTTTACAGATGATTGAATTAAGATCCAAACCAAGATTGGCTTCCAGGCTGGTACAGCAGAGTAGTGGTAGAGAGCACTTGGGTGAAGAGTTTCTTGGGTATTGAATCTGGGCAACAGCCAGGGAGAGAGCAGCAGGAGGGTGACCAGAGGAGCCTGGGGCCTCACTCAGGGACCTCCTCCTGCACAAGGCACTGACCACTTGCCACTCCATCACCAGCTCCTGAGCAGCAGGGGCTTCCAGTGCAGCCCACCTGGGCCAGAATGCAGCCTGCTCCCTTCTCTGCAAGGCAGCTGCCTCCTGCAGATAAGGAGATAGCCTCCTGAGCTTATCACAGCTCAACCTGATACCCAAATCACCTCACATTTTGGATCCTTATATGTCATTGTGAAATAACTCAAGGGACATAGGGATCAAGGCTGAGGGAGCTGGGGTTGTTCAGCCTGGAGAGCAGAATGTTCCTGGGAGATGTAACAGTGGTCTTCAACTACCTGAAGGGGGCTGCAAGAAGGCTGCAGGGAGACTGTTTGCAATGGCTTCAGGGACAGGATGAGGGCAATGGCTGCAAACTAGAGCAGAGCAGATTGAGATTGGATGTGAGGAGCAAGTTCTGTACCATGAGGGTAGTGGAGCACTGGAACAGGTTGTCCAGGGAGGTGGTTGAGGCCCCATCCCTGGAGATATTGAAGGTGAGGCTGGACAGGGCTGTGGGCAACCTGATCTAGCTGAGGATGTCCCTGCTTTGAAGGTCCCTTCCAACCCAATCCATTCTATGTTTGTAGCAAAGCACCTGTCCTGTCCTGGGCAAGGACTTCTGACCCAGGCAAGTACCATAAGGTGCTGCAGATTCTATCTACCTGAACAATTTCAGTTTAGCTTCTCTTTCCCCTTGTGTACCTCTGCACTTCTCTCCACGTGCACTTACAGTTCCCTCAGCATCCCATGGATCAGGAGCAAGGAACACAGACCTGAAGGGTCTGATAAAGCCACTCAGCACTCCTGCCTCATGCTGTGACAGCTCAAGTCAGCCACATGCCACTGCTGTAGCTGTGGGTTGGGTTTCTACAGTGACAGCAGAATGGTTCCCAGAAAATATGTGATGTACACAGGCAGACAAGCACATACCTGCAGGGACATTTCCAGTGCTGCACTGGAAACTGTAACTGGAAACAAGTCAACCTGACTCTCAGCCAAGCTAAAGAGAGCTACAAGACATTTTAGCTCACACACCTATCCCTCCTTCCCCTGCCAAGATGTGGTTTAGCCATCACTTTTTCCTATTAAAAAAGAGAAAAGAAGTGGTGTAAATGTTTCCTCTGTTCCTGTGTTAAGACATGCAGGAATAGGAAAAGCTGCTAACACAATGGCTGGCTGGGCAAAACTTTATAACATCTATACCCAAAAGGCAAAGGCTTTGGCACTGTTGCCCTTGACAGCACTCAGGAATCAGCAGAGCCAGGATTTCCCTGCCCCTAGCTATGCAAATCCACAAAGTAAGGAAAACAGAAAAAGAGAAAGAAAGATTCCAACACTTTGGCTCTCTTGCAGTCATTAACTGCAAGTGCTGTCTGCTTTTACCACAGTACCTGCAAAGAGTTGTGTAAACCCTCATTTACAGGAGTTACAGCATTAGGAGAGGAGGCTGTGACACTGCAGAGGGGTTTAAGTGACTTGGGGAAACTTAAGAGCAAAGAGAGAGTGAGCAGCAGGGCTGAGAGCAGCACAACCCAATCTGGAGAGAAGGCTGTGACACTGCAGAGGGGTTTAAGTGACTTGGGGAAACTTAAGAGCAAAGAGAGAGTGAGCAGCAGGGCTGAGAGCAGCACAACCCAATCTGGAGAGAAGGCTGTGACACTGCAGAGGGGTTTAAGTGACTTGGGGAAGCTTAGGAGCAAAGAGAGAGTGAGCAGCAGGGCTGAGAGCAGCACAACCCAATCTGGAGAGGAGGCTGTGACACTGCAGAGGGGTTTAAGTGACTTGGGGAAGCTTAGGAGCAAAGAGAGAGTGAGCAGCAGGGCTGAGAGCAGCACAACCCAATCTGGAGAGGAGGCTGTGACACTGCAGAGGGGTTTAAGTGACTTGGTTGAACTAAGAGAGAGTCAGCAGCAGAGCTGAGAGCAGCACAACCCAATCTTGTCACAATCCCTTCACAGCCATGCTGTAGTCTCAACCTCATACAAATGCAAAGCACTGCTCAGGTTGGGGTCACCTTTCACAGGAACTCCCTGTTGGCAGCGTGGATTCCTAGCGTGGGGGGTGGGGGTGGAAAGGTGAATCCTAGAATCATAGAGTCATAGAATCACAGAATCTTAGAATCACAGAATCTTAGAAAGAGCCAGGTTGGAAGAGAGCTCCAAGCTCACCCAGCCCAACCTAGCACCCAGCCCTAGCCAAGCAACCAGACCATGGCACTAAGTGCCCCAGCCAGGCTTTGCTTCAACACCTCCAGGGATGGGCACTCCACCTCCCTGGGCAGCCCATTCCAATGCCAATCACTCTCTCTGGCAATAACTTCCTCCTGACATCCAGCCTAGACCTCCCCTGGCACAGCTTGAGGCTGTGTCCTCTTCTTCTGTCCCTAGGCGCCTGGCAGCAGAGCCCAACCCCAGCTGGCTACAACCTCCCTTCAGGTAGCAGCAGAGAGCAATGAGGTCTGCCCTGAGCCTCCTCTTCTGCAGGCTGCACACCCCCAGCTCCCTGAAATAAAAAGTGAAAAATAAAAAAAGAAGCTCAGGGAGCAGGATTGTACCTTTAAGTGCTTTGACAGTTCTAAGTGTTTTCTTCCTGCTCAGGAGGCTTGCTGGCAGCCTTAGCAGACCTGCAGCCTGCTGTCTTTAATCATGGGCTGCTGGCCATGGCTCATTCAGGAACTGCTTGTAGGTTCCTGCTTAATCTTAGCCTTCCCAACTTGCTTCAGGGGAGATCATAGAATGGTAAGGTTGGAAGGGACCTCAAAGATCAGCCAGTTCCAACCCCCTGCCATAAGCAGGGACACCTCCCACTAGAACAGGTCACTCAAGGCCTCGTCCAACCTGGCCTTGAACACCTCCACGGAGGTTGTGGAGCACAGAATCACCCAACGTGATCTTTGATCACATTGGGTGATTCTGTGCTCCACAACCTCCCTGGGCAACCTGTACCAGTGTCTCACCACCCTCACTGCAAACAACTTCCTCCTAACATCCACTTTCAATCTCCCCTCTGCCAGTTTAAACCCATTGCCCCTTGTCCTGGCACTGCAGGTAGATGTGCCCCAGCCTAGGGGACAGGCTTTGGTCTTGGGCTCAGGGGCTGAATGCAGCTGTGACAGGCTCCAGGTGTTCTTACATCAAGGCACAGCATCTGGGTGGCAGCAGCCCAAGGAGCAGTGCATTGCTTTCCACCACCCCGGGGGCAAGGGCTGCCCCTTGATATTACTAAAGCTGAGGGCATAGGGAAGACCTTTGCTGTATTTTTTTTTTGGGGCGGGGGGGGGGGGGGGTTGCTGCCCTCACCCTTAGGCCCTCCAGGAGAGTACACAACCCTTACAAACATCCCCAAACACTTTAGGCAGCCCAAATTGCTGCCAATCAGTCTCTGCTTGCCCCAGGGGGAAAGGATGAGCAGGCTCTGGCCATGAATCACAGGCAGCAGAGTCAGAAGGATTTAAAACATTTAAAAGCTTGCAGAAAGCAAGGAGCACTGCCTGATGAGGAGAGGCTGAGGGACCTGGGGCTGCTTAGTCTAGAGAGGAGAAGACTGAGAGGGGATTTAATGCATGGTTATAAATCTCTGAGGGCTGGGGGTCAGGAGGGGGGTGGACAGGCTCTGCTCACTGCTGCCTGGGATGGGACAAGGAGCAATGGATGGAAGCTGCAGCACAGGAGGTTCCAGCTCAACACAAGGGGCAACTTCTTGCCTGGAAGGGTCCCAGAGCCCTGGCACAGGCTGCCCAGAGAGGTTGTGGAGTCTCCTTCTGTGGAGCCTTTCCAGGCCTGTCTGGATGTGTTCCTGTGTGCCCTGAGCTGGATTGTCTGGTCCTGCTCTGGTAGAGGGGTTGGACTGGATGAGCTCTTTGGGTCCCTTCCAACCCCTGACATCCTGTGAGCCTGTGATGTCTCTGTGGTCACTTTAAGATGATGATGATGTCTTCAGGGGCTGAGTTGTGTTCTTTTTTCTCCCCCTCCAGACATCACAACTGAAGAGCTGAACATCCCACAGCGAACCAACAAACCATTTCCCAGGACGCTCACAGTAGGAGCAAGATCTTTCTAGTGCACTAATTACAGGGAATGGTTAAGGATGAACAAAGCAGACTCTCAAGACTCCTTGCAGATGCATTAGAGATGACATCTCTGCTCGGAGGCTCTCCCAGAGCATCCCATCAGGCTCTCCCAGCCACGTCACTTCGCATTATTTGAGGCGATGCCGCACGCGGCTGATGGAAGCAGACAGACATACACAACAAGAATGTAACCATGCCTCCAGAAAACGGCAGAATTAGTCCCCTGTGACATTGTGACCAAGCAAATTAAAGTCAGAGGGGCTGCCTAGTATGAAATTACTCACTTATTTACTATCTGGAGCTTTATTTTGCAAGCAGCAGGCAGGGGAAGCCAGGGATGGTCTCGCTCGGGGAGTATAAACTGCCCTTTTGCATGCATAAACCAGGAGCAGCCACAAAACACATCCTGTTGACAGAAGGATGTGCAAAAAAAAATCACTGGAGAGGAGGAGTAGGTGAGGTATGCTGCAGGACAGCATCGTTTGCTTCATCACATCTGCCTGGAGAAATGATGGTGCTTGCCATCACTTCAAATTAGAAGGCATCTTCCCTTCAATTGAACGTGGTGTGGCCAGCCCAAGCCCTGAGCCTCCAGGATTTTAGGTGCTGAGCTGTGAGTCAGCAGAGCCTGCTGGACTGCTGGGCTGATTGAAGCCTTGCCCAAAGGGAGCACACTGCCATTGCCTCTCTCATTGGTTGTGGCTGCACCTTTGAGGAGCTGAAATCCAGGCAGCCAAGAAGGGCAATGGCAGCCTGGTTGGGATTAAAAGTGCTGTGGGCAGCAGCAGCAGGGAGGGGATTGTGCCCTTGGACTGGGCTCTGGTGAGGCCACACCTTGAGTGTTGGGTTTGGTTTGGGCACATCAATACAAGAGAGGTGTGCAGGTGCTGGAGTGGGTCCAGAGGAGGGTAACCTTTAGAAGGGGAACCTCCTTTAGGAGGAAGCTCTTTGCAGTGAGGGTGGTGAGACACTGGCACAGGTTGCCCAGGGAAGTTGTGGAGCACAGAAGCACCCAACGTGATCTTTGATCCTTGATCATGTTGGGTGATTCTGTGNATTTGCCTCATCCAAATCTCCCTTTTGTACAAGCTGCCATGGTGGATCAGACAGCAGTGTCCACCTCCTCTGGAATTCAGGGCTCTAACAGCAGCCCATGGCCCCTGCTGTGCTGCCAGGGGAATCACAGAATGTCAGGGGCTCCAAAAGGACCTCCAAAGCTCAGCCAGTCCAACCCCCCTGCCAGAGCAGCAGCACCCAGAGCAGATCACACAGGAACACATCCAGGTGGGGTTGGAATATCTCCAGAGAGGGAGACTCCACAACCCCCCTGGCTGTGGAGCACCGATGGAGCTTCTCCCACCCCCCACCCCCCCACTTTCTGAGCTATCCTTGATTAATCCATAGCTTGTTACAATCACAGAGTATAAATATTTGGGGCAAGAAATGGAACTGTTATTGATGTTAAGTCATCCTGTAAAAGCACTTAGGGGAGATTTCACAGATACTGGTTTGCACGGAAATGCTTTTGCGCTGTCAAGCGCTGTTGTGGGAAACATAAACGCCCTCAGTTCTTTGTGTATATAGAGAAGAGACTCCATGATTAGCCTGACCTGTCTTTAACGTTCCCCAATCCCTTCCCAATCCTATTGCAGTTGCCCATTTTCACCTTTGAGGTGATAACAACAACCACCAGCAGCAGGACCGAGGGAAACCAACCCTGAGTGCTGTTTCAAACAGGAATTCGAAGGTTTAGGCCCAAATATTTCAGTCTCTTCTGAGAAGAAAGTCTGAGAGGAAAGCATTTTTAGCCCCCATTAAAAAACCTCACTATGCACTAGCAAGATTTGCCAGGAAAAACTCCCAATCCCTCCTGCTCTGAAGCAGGGACTGGCATTTAGGTGCAGGAGCGCAGGACCCGCAACGCCCAAGACGCAGCTTGGGGAGGCAGCAAGGGGAGGGCAAAGAACACAGCAAATGGGCAGAAGTGGCAGGAGTCAGTCAGCAGAGAGGAGAAAAATCCATGCATAGAGGTGTTGCTTACCACAGCATCTCCTCATGACAGAGCCTGGCTTGCCTGAGCTTCCCCATCCCTCCACCACCAGGATCCAGTGAGGAATTGCCTCTCGCTCTGCTCTCACCCAGGTCCCTGCAGGCAGCAGCAATTACTGATGGTCAGGAACTGAGCTATTTAAGGTGCCAGAGATGTGTGTAACAGCTTCCAAGGCCCCAGGCAGAGCACAGGTGCCAAGTAAATGCCAGCAGGGTGCTGTGCTGTAAAACCTTTTGGGGGCAGAACTATTAAAAGCAAACTGGGAGGTTATAGATGGGAACAAATAAAGGCAAGCACTGAAAGTCTGCTCCTTAGAAGAATAATTTTGGCTGTGTCAGCTGGGGCCTGACACTAGGCTGTCTCTACAAGCCTACAGCAGTTCCTCTCATGTTTTTGTTGGGATGCTGTGAGGCAATTACATGAGGACACAGAATTTGTTCCGTGCAATCCCTTCCTGTAGCCGATGCAAATGAAAAAGAGAAGCTGCAGAAATAGAGCAGAGCTGGACACAGAACAAAACTCTTGCTCCAACCTCTTGCAGAAAGCAATTTGCTTTGAGAGATGACTGCATCAAGAGAAGCATAGCC
>WBNM01007426.1:0-40061 GCA_013399055.1 Ramphastos sulfuratus
CATTTAAACATAAGGGAAAAAAATTCACTACAAGGGTAACAGAACACTGGAACAGGCTGCCCAGGAGGGTTGTGGAGTCTCCCTCTCTGGAGATATACAAAACCTGCCTGGATGCCTTCCTGTGTGATCTGGTACAATATGATCCTGCTCTGGCTAGGGGGGTTGGACTGGATGAGCTTTTGAGATCCATTCCAACCCCTGACATTCTGTGATTGTGTAATTCTGTGAAGTGGAACATTGCTATAGCTACTGCCTGTTTATCCTTTAATGCTTTATCCTGATCTTTCAGCTATGTGATGCTCTTCCGAATCATACATTATCTAAGTGTGAACTGAGGGAAAGATGACACTCTACAAATCATGTCCATATACTGCAGTAAGCTCATGGAGATGCTGTAACTGAAACTTCTGTTAGCACTTAGTAATCCAGAGCATGTAAAGTTTGATGATGCAAGACAGCCTGGTTGCAAGCCATGCGATTAATCTGCCTGTATTACATCTAATATCTTATACAATGTGCAATTACAATATAATTACAAAAACATTTGGAAATAATAATAAAAAGCAGGAAAAACAGATGTGGATTCACTGCAAATCCAAATATTTTGAAGTCTTCTTTCAATTTTTAGTAAAGAAGCAATGATTTAAATTTAACTCTCTTTGGTCACATAAAAAAAGATCAATTGTGGGCTTTGCAAAAAGAAATCAAGATCAAAAAGTAATAATGAAACAATTTAACATTCAAACCAAGATCTTTGAACACCTTCAATACAAATAAGATCCTTAGTAAATGCACACAGAACTGTTCATTTGCTTCCCACTTGCAGTGTTTTCAAAAAATGAAAAAGAACATAGAAGGATTCAGATTCTCTCTGCCATGGCCCTAAGGCATCACCAGCCCTGAGGCTCCCCCTCGCCTGCCCATAGTCCAGGATCCCATTTCAACTCACCAGAGCCACCAACCCCAATGACAACACATCAGGGCTGATCTCCAGCTCCTCACAGCCTTGCCCTGCTCAGCCACAGGTCCCACTGAGCCAAGCCTACCCACAGCAACCTGTTCCAGCCTCTCACCACCCCAGTGGGGAAGAATTTCTTCCAAATGTCTAATCTAAATCCAGCTCCTTCCAGTTCGAAGCCATTACCCCTCACCCTGTCATTATATGGCCGTGTACAAAGTTCCTCTCCAGATGTCCTGTAGGCCCCCTTCAAATACTGGAAGGCTGCTATAAGGTCTCTCTGGAGCCTTCTCTTCACTAAGGACCAGTTTGATTCCTTTCTCTTTAAAAGACTCAGTTCTCCACTCATTTTCTGCAATCAAAACAAGAGATTCCAGGCCAGGTCATGTTCTCAGCAGTACATGCCTTAGCCTTGACTGATTCTACAGATATCAGATTTACTCCAGTTTTGCAACATGGATCAATCAAAACTCATCCTGGCTATTTTTTCCTGCTTTATGCCACAGCTGTAGCTCAGTCAATGCTGCTTTCTGTTTCTAAAGGGAGTATGGTTATTTTGAAGAACAAATGTTCAACTCAGGAGGTATATTTAGTTCGGACAGAGTTGCTTTATCCATAGATCAGAAACAGGGAGTGGGGGGAAGTCACTATCATTATGCCTGGTTTAGAAGTAGGAAAGCTTATAATAATACATCTGGTAGTAAAATGATTTTTTTCCAGCATCCCAGAACTGGCACCAAAGCCAACTGGTGCTCCTGAGTCACAGCCCAACCCTTTGATTATTCAGCCTTTTGGCTTCCCCAGCAGAGTTCCACAGGTTCTCTAGAGGATTTCCCAGACAGAAATACCAGCACTGTAGAAATGTCCATCAAACCAGCACACACACAGTGTGACCACATTATGCACATGACAAAAACGCTTGTAGTATTTACCAGCTTGAGTACAGTGGACATGGCAGACTTCCACTCACCTCACAGATACTGATACTGACATACACTAGCCCCAAGTAAGTGCCCAAGGTTCTCTTTCTCCACTCAGACAGAATTTCTGAGAGATTAAAAACAAAACCCAAAGTCAAGGAGGACAAAATACACCTATTCAGGTTTAAATTCATGGGGTGTGTTTCACTTCAGTTTTACTTCTTCATTTTGTCAGAAGAGAGTGATTTTGACCATACCCTGTAATTATGATTGCCAGGTATAATCTGTCTTAAGAAATCAGTGAAGTAGAGGTTTATAGTGTTAAAAATGTGTGTTCTTTCCTTTGTGTCTGAGGACCTTGTGGATAAATGCACCTTCTCTGAACAACATACTCCACAAACTCAGACCTCAAAATAATGCAAAATTCATTCCAGAATGAAGAAATGCTGGACCATTATGTGCTGATAAAACAAAATCCTCACAACTTTTGGCCCAGATGTGACATGAGAAGTGGATTAGATAACCTGGCCAGATCTTGCCATAATTATCCTGTTGCCATAGGTATTTTATAGATCTTCTGATATATAGAGGAAGGAGTACCCAAGAGGAAAGATTATCCTCATTATTTATGACATTTAGGTTCCTACACCCAGTGAGAAGTAAAACAATTTCACCTTTGGGTAATAGGTTGTTTATCATGGCAGTTTATTAAAATATATCAAATTTTTAAGGTGTTCAGATGAAGATTTACTGTTGCTTACTTGATGGTGTGAATAATTCATTCTTTTCAAGACAGGCATATACTTATTTCAGAGAGGAAATGCCTCCAAAGCCACATTTATTGACTCGGGCACCAGCATTCACCAAACACCATCAGATATGTAACTCGCAGTAGGGAATAAGAAACTTTAAGGGACGTGCTGAAATGGGGGGGAAATAAAAAAGAGTTTTGCCCTTTAGTAGTCACAAATCTTGCTTCTGCAACAATAAAAAAAACTATTTCACATTCATAAGTGCCAAAACTTAAAAAGACATTCCAGCTGCAGCAGTGAGCAAATGATTGTCCTGGTTTGAGCTAGACTAGAACCAGTTCTGGTCAGTGCTGTGACTTCTCAGCTCAGTCTCTGCTCAGTGAGGGCACTTGCTGAAGTTCAGGGCAGGTTTGCACAACCAGTGGCTGCTTCCAGAACACAGCTCCTGACTCTGGTTGCCATCTGCTGCCAAGTCCAGTTTGTGACTTTCCCAGTGTCTGTCCACAACACCAGTGCTGATGGTGACATCATTTCCATCAGGGGGTTGGGTTCCATGTTGATTTGTATCTCTTTGAATCTATTTTATGTTATTTTTTTTTAATTTCTATTCCATCTAGTTTAGCTTCTTTCTCAAACCATCAGTCTCTCTCCCTTTTTTCTCTTCTCTTTGGGAAGGGAGAGGGGTTCATAGAGAGCCTCTGGCATGAATCTAGTGGCCCTAACCCTAACTGGAAATAAACAACTGCACCCTGCCCTACTCAGTGACTGGAGCTTTCCTGCACCCAGGCTTCTGAAGGGGCCCAGCAGCATACCTTGCCCTTGGTGAAATGTAGTCAGCTGCTCTGGGGACACAGCCAGAGCAGTGTAACTGCTTGTGGTATTTGGCTGCAGGTTCTGAAGGGCTGCACAATGCTCCATTCTCACTCTTGCAAGTGGAGTGCTGTGTAGCCCTCTTTTGCATCACTCCCCGAGGCACCCACCCTCAACTGCTCATGCCAGTTAGACATGGCTATAGATGCTACAAGACACTTTCTCCCAGCCTGTATAAAAAAACCTCTTCAGACTCCACTGTAGAATGGGTTAGTCTGAGATTTGTTGTTAAAATGAAATGAAAAGTAAGATTTGTGGACTGAATGAAATGAAGCAAGGAACTGTGGGGTACCTGCAATAGATGGTGGCAGGCTGCAGATTTATGTTTCATTGAAGTCCAAGGATCCAGAAAATATATTCCTTAAAACACTAAAGAAACTACGCTCAGATGTAAAAGGTTACTGACAGTAACCAACACCTTAGATTTACATTCATAATGTGAAGTTTGAGAGAACATATTAGACACCAAGGATCACCAGGGTCAGGCCTCCTCTTCAGTGGCCAGTGTCCAAGAAGTACTCTGTCCATTCTGCCTTTGATCTCCATGTCTTTCTGGATCCAGAGCCAGAATTCAGCACCAAAATCCAGCTCCTGAATCTGATTCCCATCTCCTTCTGAGTCCAGTCTGGGAATTCCCCATTTCCTGTCCACAGCATCAGTGGTGGCATTGACATCATTGCCACTGAGGGGGCTGGGTTCAATATTGGTTTGTGCCTATTTGCATCTATTTAATTTTTATTAATTTCATTACAAGTGTCTTACTTTTCTTTCCCAATCCAGCAGTGTCCCTTATTCCCTTTCTCTTTCTCTGGGGGACAGTGTCTGTCATTCATCTAGTGGCCTATGCACCCCTAAGCACTGACAAATCCAAACCACCTATCTCCACTTGCTGGCCATTTCTTTTGGACAAACCCACTCATCTTCCTCTAATAATACAGCTTCAGCCACATTTAAACCTTCACTCCAGGCATATATTTATTGGTCATTTTTATTTCAGTATCTCTGACCAAACCAAGAACAGAGACTCATGGTGCACTCAGGCATAGGAGAAGATAAAGTACTGCCCTGAAGAGCAACTTTAGAAGGGATAAGCTGGGCATGACTATAGCACAAATGCCCTTACACACCAACATGAAGACTGTCATGAGAAGAGGGATATATTGTACAAAGCAATCAGGAGGGAACATGCCAAGTTAATATCTCAGAACATGTGTGAGCTGATGCAGTTTCAAAATAACTCTAATATTTTCCATTGTATTTGTCAAAAACTGTTCTTGGGCTTGTACCTTGAATACAAATAAGAGGATCAGCTTTCACACACCATCAGGTCAGTTCAGCTCTTACCCTAAAAGGAGCAATGGCTGTTCCAATATCAATAACATTTTCCTGCTTTACTAATCATTATATTTGCTCATAAATGCTTTGATTTTGCCTTTAGTGAATCTGGTACAATAAGCTCCACATTTATGAGCAAATGAGCAGCTGAGGGAAAAGGCTATTTCCTTTGGCTCAGGCCTCACTCTAGCTGGGCTGGGCAGAACTATTCTTGACCCAGTTTTATGGGTTTCACAGTTGGCTGACCCATTCATTGTCAACTGATACGGATGTTAGCTCAAAATTGTCCTAGCAACCAAGAAAGCACACAAAGATCTGACGGAACTCCAGCACTTAAACATCCCATTTGAGATCTCCCATTCAGCGTGAGTTCAGTAAGTGCAGTGAACATTGGCCAGCAAGGAGTAGGTGATGAGCTGCTTTGAAAAAAGGCCACTAACTAAAGCAGGGTTCAGAGCGTGCTCTAAATAATTGCCTAACTTAAAAAACAGTCTAAAGAATCATTGAATCATAGAATCACAGAATTGTTTTGGTTGGAATAGATCTTTAAGATCACAGAATCATAGAAACATTGCAGTTGAAAAGGACCCTCAGGATCATCAAGTCCATCTGATATCTACTCTACAAAGGTCACCCTTAAAACATATCCCCAAGCATCACATCCAAAAGACCTTTAAACGCATCCAGGATTGGTGACTCCACCACTTCCCTGGGCAGCTCATTCCAATGCCTGACTACTCTTGCTGGGAAAACATTTTTTTCTAATGTCCAGTCTAAACCTACCCAGTCACAGCTTGAGGCCATTCCTTTTTGTTCTGTATCACTAATTACCTGTGAGAAGAGACTAGCAGCAGCCTCTCCACAAGGTCCTTTCAGGTAGCTGTAGATAGCAATGAGGTCTCCTCTCAGCCTCCTCTTTTTCATACTAAGCATCCCCGGCTCCCACAGTTGCTCTTCATACGATTTATTCTCCAGGCCCTTCCCCAGCTTCATTGACGTCCTCTGCGCTTTCTCCAGCACTTCCACATCCCTCTTGTAATGAGGTACCCAAAACTGAACACAAGATCAAGTACAGCCATTAACCCAGTGCTGCCAGGGCACCACTGAGCCATGCTCCTCAGCACCTACAAGGCTTTTAGAGCACCTACAAGCACATCTACAAGGCTTTTAGAGCATATGCCCTATCCGCATATGTCCTATCCAGAGCAGCCTATTCTGGGGCTTCAGCACCCTCACAGGAAAGAAGTTTTTCCTCATGTTCAGATGGAATCTCTTGTGTTCCAGTTTGTGCCCATTGCCCCTTGTATTGTTGCTGGCCACCACTGAAAAAAGTCTGGCCCCATCCTCTGGACACCTGTCCTCTAGGTTTTGATCGGCATTGGTTAGATCTCTTCTCATTCTTTTCTTCTCCAGGCTAAACCACCCCAGGTCTCTCAGCCTTTCATTCTCACAGAGATGCTCTAATCCCCTCAGGATCTTTGTAGCCTCAGTTGGACTCCCCAGTAGTTCTCCAGAACCCCTGGTGCCTCTGCTGGCATGAGCGGTGCCTTATGGTAATTTTCTGGAGAATATGTTCTCTTCTAGGGAGAGATTTTGATCTATTGTTAGAAAGAAATTCTTATGGGTTTCCAATCTGCTGAAAGTGATAGAGCAGGAACTGCCAGAGTAGGTGTGAATTATGAAGAAGCAACACAGTAACAAACAAGTCAGAACCAATTAAACCTTTGATGTCAATGGTAACATTATCCCATGCAGAATGTGGTTAGAGGGACTGCTTGGGACCGGAGTCAGCAAATTCTTACTGTCTCACTGTGAGATTTAGAAGCAACACCAATTTTTAGAACAACGTTTAATCCAAGTCTTCATTAATTCCTAATTAAAACCAACTGCTGTTCTACCCAGGTTTTGGAGGGAAGAGTGCATGTGGGTTACAAAACACATAGGAGTACTCAAGTCTGAGGAAACTTAAAGCGAACAGCTTGGCAATAACCAAATCAAACAACAAACTTAAAATTAGCACAAAAAGAGGAGAGAATCGTAAAATAGTGCTTCAATTTTTCTCTTCACCAGTCAAAAGAGCACCAGGACCACCACAACTTACAGGTCAGACAGGAATCCCTAGCTGCTAGAGCTATGGGAGGAAACTACAATATTGGCTTCTTTTATCCTCATGGGTATAGCAGGCTGCTGGAGCTTGGATTTGTCTGCTTTTCCCTAAAGCAACATAATCTTTACCTGGCCTTTCTTGTCTCCATTTTATCTACTGGTCTTTCAGCAACAACAGTCTAAGAAGTTCATGTGGTCGTTGCTCTTTCACAGAATCACAGAATCACAGAATGTCAGGGGCTGGAAGGGACCTCAAAATCTCATCCAGTCCAACCCTTCTGCCGAGCAGGATCACCTATACCAGATAACACAGGAACACATCCAGGTGGGTCTTGAATGTCTCCAGAGAGGGAGACTCCACAACTCCCCTGGGCAGCCTGTTCCAGTGTTCTGTCATCCTCAGAAGAAAAAAATTTTCCTCATGTTTCCATGAAACTTCCTATGCCTCAGCTTCCACTCATTGCCCCTTGCCCTGACATTGGGCATCACCCAGCAGAGACTGGCTCCATCCTCTTGGCACTTACCCTTTACATATTTCTATGTTACCACTCAGTCTCCTCCTCTCCAAGCTAAAGAGCCCCAGCTCCCTCACTCTCTCCTCATAAGGAAGATGTTCCTCTCCCTTCATCATTTTTGTGGCTCTTTGTTGACACGTAATGGTGAAAGAACAAAAAATACACTAATGATAAAAGTCCAAGACAGTCACATAACCAAAATTCAGCACTGCTCAGAAATTACTGGACAATGACTACTTTTGATCATGCTTTTAAAATACAGCCAGAGGTTTCTGTTAAAAAAAGGGACATCTTGTTACCCCTGATTGCAAAAATTCTTATGCAGAAGTCACAGATTAAGATAGAAGCAAATATGGTCTAAAGAACAAACAAGGTTTAGAGCACAGGTCTCATGAGGAGCAGCTGAGGGAACTGGGGTTGTTTAGTCTGGACTAAAGAAGGCTGAGAGGAGACCTGTCTCTCTTAACTACCTGAATGGAGGTTGCAGCTAGGAAGGGAATGATTTGTTCTCCCAATCTCCAAGTGACAGAACAAGAAGAAATGACCCCAAGTTGCTCGAAAGAAGGTTTAGGTTGTACATTAGGAAAAAATTCTTCACAGAATGGGTTGTCAAGTCCTTTTACAGACTGCCCAGGGAGATGATTGAATCATCATCCTTGGAGGAACTAAAAATCCTTGTAGATGTGGCGCTGAGAGACATAGTTTAGGGTGCATATGCTAATTTGGGTTAATGGTTGGACTCAATGATCTTAAAGGTCTTCTCTAGACTAAATGACCCTCTGATTCCATGATTCTGTTAGTAGTGGTTGTTTATCAAGCTGTGTAAGATGAATCAATCATTTTTTCATCAAGCATGCAATTCTGTAGCATGCAGATACTTCATTAAACAAAAATCTCTTATATCAACAGTCTGGACTTCTCCTATCACTGCATCTGTACAAACTGAGCCTGGTGCTTGTTGTGTACACTCCACATGAAATTTAGCTTGTAGAAGTGTTGTGGCAGGAGAAGAGGAAATGTTGAAAATACTATCAAGATATTTACGTGATATTACTTAGCAAATGCACACTTTTTTTTGTTAAACAGATTTAAAAAATGACCAAAACTAACTTTTCACAAGGATGTAGAATGGAATTTCAGTCAGAATAGCCTGGGAAAGTCAGCTGGCATAAAAATTCAAGGGGTTTATAGAAATGCTCAGATTTTAAGATGCATGTTATCTTCCAATTTCTTCCATCAGTGACAGCATTCAGATTATAGAACATAATATAAAGGGTCAATGGAAAGTAAAAAATTATTTTCCATCTTCAGTAGAGTTCATTTTCAAGTAATGGATTTGAAGGCAAACTGAAAGTAATCTAATCCAGTTGAAGTATACGGTTTTAATTAGGCAAATGGCATCACTTATTTGTTTTGCTTAAATTATGTCCCTCAATTCCATGGTAAGAGTTCAGAGGAGGTTTTGTTTTCCTATTGCTAAATCAAATCCATCACAGACTCATGCAAAGGAGTATTTTTCCCCAGTAAGTGGCAAGTCCTTTAGGTCTCTGAAGATTCTGCAAGGTTTCTGTGACATTCTGAGACTTTCACTAATAATTTATTTCCTCGTGGATCAAAAAACCAATAAACTGCATTACTATGGACTGACTGTTACTGTGGAATTTAGTCAGCTGCATTGTCTGGAGACAATGCTACATGCAACTCTTCCTGTTAGAACTATCTGCTGCCTTTGGAATTCTTTTGCTCTTTTTTCTTCTGGGTCTTCTTGCATAGAATCATAGAACCATTTTGGTTGGAAGGCACCTTGAAGACCAAGTCAAGTTAACTCAGCACTGCAAAGTCACTACTAAAACATGTCCCTCAAGACCAATCCCTCCAGAGATGGGGACTTTCATGACTACCTTGTGTTATCTATTCCAGGGCTTGACGACCTTTTCAGTAAAAAAAAAATAATTGAATTACAGAGGCTGGCAGGGACCTCAACAGACCATCTAGTCCAACCCCCCTGCCAGAGCAGGATCACCTATACCAGGTCACACAGGAATGTTTCTCGTTCAGGATTTCTATCCCTTCAGAGATCAGGTTAACACTCTGACTGTATCCAAGAGAGTGGCTACTGATGTATGATTCCTTCCTAAGATTCTGCTGGTAATGAGGAGTTTGAAGTGCTGCACCAGGGACTGTCTGGATTAGGTCATTATTGAAAACAATGTGGATCCTGTCAGTTACTGTGTCACTGAAGGTGAGATATTCATGTAACCATGAAAAGGGTTACCAGGACTCCATTAGCTGGTGTAGTATTGCTTGGTATGGTCGTAAGCTCCTTCTGCATGTCAGAGGTGTTGGCATCTCTTGGTGTTGGCAGGTGTGACTCCAACACACCCTTATGGAAGGGTTTCCTCTTGAAGTGTCTGAGCTCATACCTGTATCTGGGTCTCCCCATTAAGAAAAGACATCAGGCTACCCCTTACAAAATTCATCCCACCCTTAACCCTAAAATAGAAGAGTACGAGATACAGATAGAAACCTGGCATAAGCCATATGAATTTAGGAGACAACAAATGAAAACAAGAGGCAGATATGAGAGTCAGAGGGTCACAAACTGAAAAACAGGAAACTGGAGAGGAACGAAGGGCAGCAGCTCAGTATCTGCTGCCAAGTATCAGAGAAAAGTCATAGAATGGTTTGGGTTGGAAGGGACCTTTAATGGTCATCTAACCCAACCCTTCTGCAATCAGCAGGGACATCTTCAACTAGATCAGCTTGCTCAGAGCCCCATCCAACATGACCTTGAAAGTTTTCAGGGATGAGGTTTCTGTCACCTCTCTGGGCAATCTGGGCCAGGGTTTCACCACCCTCTGTGTAAAAAATTCTTCCTTAATTCTAAATCTCCCCTCTTTTAGTTTAAAACCATCATCCTTTGTCCTGTCACAGCAGACCCTGCTAAAAGTCTGTCCTCAGCTTTCTGATGGGCCCCTTTCAGTATGAAAAGGCCACAAGGAGTTCTCCTTGGAGCCTTTTCTTCCACAGGCTGAATAAATCCAACTCTCTCAGCCTGTCCCCACATTAGAGGCCCTCAAATAATTTTTGTGCCCTCCTCTGGCCCTACTCCAACAGGGCCATGTTTCTCCTGTGATGATGACCCCAGAGGTGTATGCAGCACTACAGGTGGGGTCTCAGCAGAGCAGAGGGGCAGAATCCCCTCCCTTGATCTGCTGCCCACATTGCTTTGAATGCAGCCCAGGAGACAGTTGACTTCTGGGCTGGGAGTGCAAACTGCCACTTATATCTGGCTTTTCACCCACTGAGTATGGTAGCACATTGCGTAGTAAGCCAAGGCAGAGCAACAGCACTAAGCTTGCCAGCAAAATAGCCAAGAAAGACAGTGACTGGAAGCAAGTTGCTGCTGCTGTCCCCATTTGAACAACTCATTTTGCTTGCAGGGTACTTCTGGGAATTAGCTGGGGAAAAAATGGTTTAACGGCCCACATGTGGCACATTAGCTGCAATTTGAATCCTTCTGTCACAAAGCATTTCCTCCCACACATATTAGCCCTGAGAAAAAAGCACCAAAACAAATGGACATTATAAAAATTAAAGGTGAGAGCAAACATTAAAGATGTATTATTTATTTTTATGGATTAAAGTATTCATTAGAAAAAGTGATTTCTTTTTTTTTTTTAAGAGAGAAAGGACAGTTGATAGGATTCTCTAGAATGAAGTTCCTGATGAAAGGTCAAGAATACAACAGAAGTTACAGCTTGCTTGATTAAGGTTTCTGTTCTCATAGGCATAAAAATGCTGGATCCTCCCAATATCAGTCAATAACAGAGAAGTTAGGAACAAGCCAATCAAATGTCAGATTGTTTTTAACATTCAATTGTTATCGCATCTTAATGTCTGAGGTGCAAGAAGCCTATTTAAATAATCCAGAAACTGATTCCTCAACAACACCAATAACAAAAAACAAAACCCAGGGAGATACCTGGAGTCCAGAAATCAACTGCTTTGAGAACAACAGGAGAATTCCCAATGGGAAAAAGAATTCAGCCACTGGGCAAAAGAGCATTCTTTCAAAAATCCTTGGTGCCTATTGTTGTGCACCTCAGGTAAACACAGCTAAGTAAGTCTTCTGTTACATGCTTGCCAGCTCAGAGCTCTTTTATGTTTTTACAGTGATTAAAATTCCTGTGGCTCAGAGCTGTTGATATCACACATCCAAACACTTTCACCTTATTTTCCTCATTTCCTCATTTGGATTTTCATTTTTTCACTAGTTGGCTTAAAGTCCCATGTTATTGGAGTATGCACTTAAGTGAATGTCTAACACAAAACACATGTTCACTTTTTAGGCCCCTGAGAACACTGAAATCAACTAGGAATTGGAAGTGCAGGCCATTGACTTTACTATAGGAGGCTGAGAGAACTTCTCACTCTCTACAACTACCTGAAAGAAGGTTGAAATAACTAGGGGTTGGTCTCTTCTCCCAAGGAAGAACAAGAAGAAATGGCCTCAATGTGTGTCAGGGAAGGTTTAGACTGAACATCAGGAAAAAAATTCTTTCCTGAAAGAGTTGTCAAGGCCTGGAACTGGCTTCCCAAGGAATTGCTGGAGCCATCATACCTCCAAGTGCTCAAAAAATGTGTAGATGTGGTGCTGAGGGACACAGTTTAGCAGTGGACTTGGCACTGTTGGGATGCTGGTTGGACACAATGATTTCTACAGTCTTTTCCAGCCTTAACTATTCTGTGATTCTGTGACTCATGTCAAAGGATTCATGTGAAAACAAAAAGTGTTCCTGAATGGGTGTTTCCCTCAACCTGTGCTTACATTTTATCATCTCGCAGCCCAGCATGCCTTTTGATATATTCGGTAAATAAACTGCCTGGAAATTGACACATCACCAGCCCTGACATCAGGAGCTGAAAGAATTTCTTGAATTGCTATCACAACTAGCAAACAACACATCACCAAATCCATGTTATTCTCTTCAACTGAAACACCACCTTATTCCCAGCTGCATGAGAGGAACTGCCACTTGAAAAAGAAAAAACAATAAAACAATCATTAGATCCTATAAAGGAATAAATTTTCGGTGATTTCAGGAAGACTTGGTCCATATAAATATCTCAAAAGTCAGTGCTTTCAAAGGTACTGTTCAAGCAGGAGGCAAAAGGGTTCCCATTTATAAAATGGCTCCTATTTATGGGAAGGAAGTGAGTGCCCACTCAGCTAACATGCCAGGGGCTGTCATTATCCTGCAATTAAAAACTACTCTCAACTCATGAATACACCAATTTCAGTTTAAATGAAAGGGGAATAAGCAATAAGAAAATAAAGGGGATGTAAAAGGATGAGATGTTTTGCAAAGCAGTTAATTGTATGAAATTTTGGAATCACAGACAACAGAGCTGTTTAACAGAAGCAAAACTCCTGGCTAGAGTGACCACAGAATCATAGAATTGTTCAGGTTGGAAGGAATGTTAAAGATTACCTAGTTCCAATCCCTGTCGTGGGCAGGGACATCTCCTACTAGGACAGGTTTCTCAAGGCCAAATCCAACCTGCCTTTGGACACTTCCAGGCTTGGAGGCTGTGCTACTTCTCTGGGCAACCTGTTCCAGTGCCTCACCATCCTCATGGGGAAAAATTTCTTCCTAATATTTAGTCTAAACCTAGCTTCTTCCAGTTTGAAGTCATTACCCCTCCTCCTGTCACTGCTTGCCTCACCCCTATTTTCTTCCCTTTGGAAAAGGAGATGGGCTTATGGAAGGCATCTTTCACATGTTTAGTGGCCAGTCCAGCTTTAACCCTTGACAGAATGTACTGCCTTCAGGAGTTCCCTTGGAAAATTAGGAAACAATCAAAGTTTCAGTCAACATTCCAATCAAAGATTTTGGTACTTACCAAGCTAAGTACCTTGAATGAATCAATGTGAATAAATAGATAAAGAGAAATAAGGTAAAAAAATATTTTCACTTGAGGGAAAAGGCATCACTTGAAGCAGCAACAGCTACAAGGTTGCTCTTCAGCAAGTCAAACATTGTTTCAGGTCTTGGCAGTGAAAAAAGAAATCCAAAACATTAACACTTTTTGTCCAAATAACGTTTAAAAACCGACTGGGCCAGCAGGCTTGAAACATCCTCCCTTCACAGAAGCCAAACTCAGATCTGTTTTAAGTAGTAGTAAATCCACTGACTCTAACAGTATATTCACTTTAAGTTGCATTTGTCACAGTGTTATAATGTAGCTTTATAATCTCACATCAACAGCAGAGGGTCTGCTTATTCCAGTTGCACAGCATGGCAGGGATGAGTGTGAGAAGCAAACCTCAAAGGGAACTTTGTTGACTGTTGAAAGCTGAAATCAGAGCCAAATTATAAACTGATTTGATTTGTGCATGTCAGTGCAGGACCCATGCCGTTCACTGGCACAACTGCCTGCTTTGCAGGGTAAGAAAGCCCATTCTGGCCTCCAGGAAATGTGTACTTTTAACATTATGTAACAGAAACTAGGAGCACTCATATCAAAACTGTCAACCAACTAGAGCATAATGCAATCAGGAGCAGGGCCCCCATCATAATGAAGAACATAATTTTCCTGCCCCACACTGTGCAGATTCCAACTCTGTAATGTGAACAATACCGAGTTTTAGGCCTACATCACTTCCATGATACACAATTCCCCTGGTGTGAGCTAGAACAGAACTAATTCTGTCCAGGAATTCAGCTTCTCAGCTCAATCTGTGTTCAGTGAGGGCACTTTCTGAAGTTCAGGACAGGTCTGCACAGCCAGGAGCTGCTGCTAGTAGTGAGAGTTACTGCCAAGGGCTGGGCTGCCCAAAGGTTTTTTCCTATGCAGGACAAGATCACTGCTAAATGCTGTGCCCCCACATTGGGGTGCAGTGAGCAAGAGGTGGCACCTGCAGGGAGGAGAGGACAGGACAGGCAACCCTAAACTAACCAAGAAGGGATTCCATCCCATGGACAGAACAGTATAAAGCTATGGAATCAAGCCTCTTCTTCAATAGTTGGTGTCTGAGGAGGACCCTACAACTTCTGTCTTTGATCCCAATCCATGAGTCCCTGAATCCAGTCCCAGAGCCCAGCTTTTGAATTCCATTTCTGTATGCCACAAAGCCAAGTGTGGGACTTCCCCAGTGCCTGTCTGCAGCATCACTAGTGATGGTGATGTCACTGTCATCAGGGAGCTGAGTTTGATATTGGTTTGTATCTATTTGTGTCTATTTCATTTTATTGTTTTCATTAAAGCTAGTTTAGGTATTTTTGCAACCCATCAGTCTCCCTCTATTCTCCCTTTACTCTTTCCCTTTGGGAAGGGAGAGGCATGCATAGAAAGCTTCTTAGTGGCTGGCCCAGCCCTAACCCTTGACAATGATCAAGTCAGAAAGTTCACAATTTTATAGCAGATTGTAGCCTCCTTCAGCATATTGGGAGCCTGGATTTACTCACTATTATGCACCCCCTCAAGCTCTGCAGACTTTGGACAACTATTTCAGTACAGGAGTCTACTGGGTTATCAGTTTCCCTTCAGTCCCTTTTGACACAGAAGTTACCTCCACAGATAATTTCTTTCATGCTAAGATCAATAAGCTGCTTTTATAGGTCAGATCATTCAAAGTGTTCTTTGGGCAAATGTTCTCCTTACATACACTGGCACAACCATACCAAACTGAGCAAAGATGCACAAATATAAGCAAGAGCAAAAGCTGGACACACAAATTAACAACTAGTTTGTCTCAGATGAAAAGCTCTGGATAAACTTGAATGAACTTAGTTCCCTCACTAATTCATTAAAATATTGCAACTAAAACATAATGCAATCTCTGGAAAAATATATCAAAGAGGTATTCAACAAACATAATTCTATCAGAGAGTCAAATAGCATCAGCTACTAAAAGTGTATCCAGAGGCAAAGAAACCCAAAGAAACAATTGATGAGGCTAAATCAACCCAATGGATTCATTCCATCTTAGAAAACATAAAGCCACTGATTGAAAACTTGAAGTTAAGGATTCAAAGCCATTAATAATTCATGGTAGTATAATGTAAAGCACAGAACAGAATGGCAGTCTCAGATTCCAGTTTGAAAGAGCTAATTATGCATATTCATACAGGATAAAAATATGCTATTAAGACCTGCTCTCTCATTTAGGAAGCAGAAGAAGTGGTTCTAATTGCTGTATAAAGAGTTTTCTGTAAAGGGAAGAAACGGTTGTTTGGTTTGATCAAAATATTCAGTCCTGCCTTTTATGTCCATGTTTCTAGGTTTTCCTGGGTTGCCTTTAATAATATTTATCCCTTCTGAAAGCTTCATGCCTATGAGAAAGCTTCTTCTATTCAGCTTCATTGGCTTTTTTGGTCATACAGTTCTGTAGACTCAACCAGAATAAATTTCAGTATCAGCCTCACAGTCTTCAAAATATTTGCTCACTTGGAGTGGATTACTTAGGGGCTCTCTACTACTGAAAAACAAAATACAGGTTCATTCTACACTCCTGGAAAAAAATCAGGCTCCGAAGGGGGAGATGGTGCCTCCATAGCTTCCGATAGTGTTTAACATTGTCAGACAGGTCACATCTAATGACCCTCTCAGCACGGTTTCTACACTCCACTTTCTCACCTCACAGATTCATTCTTCTCTGCCTTTCTTGTCACTTTCCCAGGCTAACTTCATGAGAAATTTCTGACTATGCGGTCCACTAACAAACCACTTCAGAGTCATCTATCTTTTCCTTTGGACTCAGAACGGTTACCTCATTCCATGAATAAACAAACTCACCAATGATAAGGTCTTGGCCTTTTCCTGGGTATCAGTTTCCAGCTTTCCCAGTGCCACCATGAATGTTTGGAGCATCAACTGGAAAAAAAATAATAGAAATTATTGTATCTTTTGGAGAGGGATGTTATAAACAAAAAGAAAATTATATCCATCTCTCCTCTACTTAAAATCAGATGCATCAAAACCAGACCAGGATGTTCTGAACCCATTAAAATTATTCACCTAAGGAGTTCTCTGAACAGACAAGACTTCTTTTTTTTATAAGCTTTTGATAACCAGGAGGGGAGTCTGCTTCAGTGTTTGACAAAGCTTCAGTCAATAGGTTTCTTCTAATATTCGACCTAAACCTCCCCCAGTGCAACTTGTCCTGTGACTTGTTACCAGGGAGAAGAGACTGACCCCTTCTTGCTCCAATCTCCTTTCAGGTAGTTGTAGAGAATGAGAAGTCCTCCCCTCAGACTCCTTTTCTCCAGACTAAACAGCCTCGGTTCCCTCAGCTGCTCTTCATAAGACTTCACCAGCTTCATTGCCCTTCTCTGGACACGTTCCAGCACCTCAATGTCCTTCTTGTAGCGAGAGGCCCAAAACTGAACTGAGTACCCAAGATGTGGCTTCACCAGTGCTGAGTACAGGAAGCTGATCACCTCTTTAGTCCTGCTGGCCATACCATTCCCGATGCAAGTCAGAATGCCTTTGGCCTTCTTGGCCACCTGGGCATCCTGCTGGCTCATATTGAGCCACCCATTTTAATTCCCCCCATCAGCCTGTGTGCTGGTGGAGCTGGATGTGACCCCTACACGTGCAGATATGACTATATCACTTTACAGTTAATATTGACACTTAACAAACCATCAGCAAATGAGAAAGAATTCTTTGTCTTAAGGTTGCTGCTGTGCTTTCAAAGATTCTTTTTGTCTTACAATACAAAGTTCTACCTTAAATTCCCAATTCAATGTCATTTACAAAATGTTAATAGCAGGAGTTAAAGCACCAGGGAGAAGGTAGGGAAACCAGCCCCAGGGAGAAGAGGAAGATCCCTTTGGACTCGTGAGCTCACGCCCTCACTCTTCTACTAATCATTTTTCTTTCCCAGAAGAAGGAGTTCTTTATTTTATTGTATCCTATGTCAAGAAGTTTCAGTGGCTTTTTAACCTCTACCATATAAGCAGATCTATTTGAACCCAACACATAAACCAAAATGTTTTCTAGGCATGGCAGCAAACTACTGTGTAGAAAAAAAACCCTTCAAATTCCTGTTTCATAAGTAATATTTGGTTCTGTAGAATTAGTAGTTGGTATGAAAGACTTCATGGGAAGTATTCGGTTACCAAGACAAGATAATTTCTGTCTAGTAAATGCTTCACCAAGCTATTTTCTGGACTAAACAAAGCATCATCAGAGAAAGAATCTTTTCTCCCCTCATTTGAGATATAGATCACCAGATATGTTAGGAACAGATATCAAACTAAACAATTCTGCTCCTCTGCAGAAGCATGAATCATACTGTATAATGCCATTCAAAATTACCAAGCTATTATCTGAAAGCAAGATAGTGCAAAAGAAAGCTCCAGCAAACCTAACTGCTTGTACCAGAAAACTGTTTCTGAACCTCAGTGTTTCTGAGGCTAGAAGCCATTGCCAAATTTATTGAGTTCTTTTGATCATGACTAGTTTGAGATATTACTTGTGCCAAATTATTCTCCAGGTTAAAGAGTTGCAAATACATATCTGAATTTACTTTCAAAGTAGCTTGCTGGGCTCCAAAGTTATAATGGGACACACAAAGGATAGATTCAGAATTTTATCTGAAATCAAAGCAGCTGCCCCTTCTGTGCTAACACAACATGAAAAGCAGCACATTAATCCTCCCAGACCTGCCTGGACTCTCCTCTACAAGAGCAAAGCAGAATAAGAGTAAGTTGTACTGGTTTGAGCTAGAACAGAACTCATTCTATCCAGTTATTGGACTTCTCAGCTCAATCTGTGCTCAGTGAGGGCACTTTCTGAAGTTCAGGGCAGGTTTGCACAACCAGTGGCTGCTGCTAGCAGTGAGAGCACTGATGGGGAGAGTTAACTGCCAAGGGCTGGGCTGCAGAAAGGTTCTGGTTTAGACTTGCTCTTATGGAGACCAAGTTCACTACTAAATCTTCTGCCCCACGTTGGGGCGCAGTTAGAGGTGGCACCTGCAGGGAGAAGAGGTTCATAGAGAGCATCTGTCATTGACCTAGTGGCTGGCCCAACTTTGACCTCTGACATAAGCAAACAATAAATGTTTTCATTAGCAAGAATCATCAGTGTTTTCATCCCAGAATGATAGAACAAAAGTCTAATGCTAAAGATACACAAGATTAATTTGACCCCAAAAAAGGTTTTGAAGATGATTGACTTGGAAACCATGATGTCTGGGGTCTTGTTTGTGGGCTCAAGTTTAGAGCTCTTCACTGACTTTCAAAAAAACCCTCTCATCACCATTGTTTTAATAGACATTACTTTTAAAAGCAACATACAATCACACAATGGTTTGGTTTGGAAAGAACTTTAGACATCATCTAGTACAACCCTCCTACCATGGGCAGGGACACCTCCTACTAGAATGGTTTCCTCAAGGTCCCATCCACCCTGGCTTTGAATACTTCCAGGCTTGGACCCTCCATAACTTCTCTGGGCAGCCTATTCCAGTGCCTCACCGCCCTTATTGTAAAGAATTTCTTCCTAATGTCTAACCTAAATCTAGTTTCTTCCAGTTTGAAACCCTCACTACAAGCCTTTGCAAAAAGTCCCTCTCCATGTCTGGAAGAACAATAGCATTTCTGGGAACAATTTTACAAACTCTTCAAATGAGGTTAAAGACAACATTTTTGGGAGACAGGAAGAAAAAAGTCTTCAAAAACTTTTTTCAGTTGCACAAATCTAATTTATGGGACACTGATGGTTTATCAGAGCATAAGGAAAATCATGCTGATGTGTTCAAGGCTAAATTTAGTGCTTAGGGAATATTTCTGACTTCAGGGTTTTTTTTCCTTTATTAATTCTCAGTTGAATTTTGATTTCCTCAAAGGCAGTGAAGTTCATGACTTTCAGTGGAGTTAGGTGCTCTCAATTGAACTATACATCCATCTTCTACTGCAAGAAACATTCCTTCTTATTTTAATCATCTTAGTTGGAATGAAAGAAGCATTTTCAGCTATCTTATCAGCTAGCCTTGTAAGACTCTGTTCTCACTCCCATCTCAGGATGTATTATTAATGATAGAAGAGCACAGCAGGCAACAGAGTTTTACACAATTGATGGTACGCAGTACCATGCCAAGATATTATTAATGCAGCTTTTTGTGAAAACAACAACAAAAAATATTTAAAATACAGCCTGTAGCTCATGGGGCTATGGTTTAATGTTTCAGGATGGGAATCTTCTGTTATGGGTATTTTGACTCCAAACAAAAAAGCAAGATGTCTCTTGGTCAGCATTACCTGTGTCTGTGTCACTACAGCCTTCTTTCTCTCCCCAAATCACTGAGCATTGCCAATACATCCTTGGTGCTTTTTTTTTTTTTTTGCCAGATCTAAAATCCTGCAGGAAACTTGGATACAGAATCACTTGATTTTGTTGTGAAGTCCAGTCCCATATCAGAGTCCCTCAAAAATAGTCATTAAATTAGAACAGGAATGGAATCTAACTTGGTTCCCATTCAAGACATGGTTTAACTGCTAATCTCTGTCCAAAACAAACCAATAACAAACCTGATTGGTTTAGTTGATTTTCATTAACAGAGTTAGTTTGCTTATTGTTCATATCACCATTGAGACATAAAACAAGCAGGAAGAGTGTAAGGAGAAAGGAGTTGATCCACCCAGTCTACAACGCTAGTGCTAACTCATTGAGACTGTAGGTCTCAGGCTCCTGAAGTTCTCACCAAGCAAAGGTGTTTGGAAGAGAAGCTGATACTGCAGCTGGGGTTAAGGTTATGTGAACTATCAGTTTGAGTCTAACAGCACTCAGGTATCAATGCTGCCTTTTGTGCTTCCACACTGGAAGCGTGGCTTCCCTAAAGGAATTTTCTCTCAGCAGTTTCCTGAAAGCCAGAGAAAGATGAACTCCATTTCTAGCAGTGAAGTGTAACAGGAGAGCTCTGATGATACATTACACATAAGGAATGAGTCAGGCTGTGGTTTCCTGCTTCAGTTTACTGAGTGCAGTGTTGCTTGGCCTCTTCCTCCATCTGACCCTTCTCCTGCTCAGAAGCCCTTGAAGATGGCTCTTTTCTTTCCCAATTTCCATAGTTATTGGCAGGTTCAAGGATACAACTTCTGTTATGCAGGCTCCTACTCTTGGCTCAGAGGCAAAAACGTACGCCCACATCTTGTAAAATCCTGGTGGCCAACAACAGCCTGAAGTGCATGAAAGAGCAATGCAGCTTGCTTACAACTGTCAAAACCATGTGCTTTAGAGGTATTTCTAAGCAGCTCATGTTATGAAGTCTGTTTACTGTAAATTCCAAATCACAGAATGATGAGGGTTGGAAGGAACCTCTGGAGATTATCAAGTCCAACCTCCTGCTACAGCAGGGTCACCCACAGCAGGTTGCACATAATCACATCCAGGTGAGTTTGGAATTTCTTCACAACCTCTCTGGGCAGCCCGGGCCAGCCCTCCAGGACCCTTACAGGAAAAAGAGTCTTTCCTGATGTTCAGATATTGACAATCAGTGATAAGATCCCCTCTCCATCTTCTTTTCTCCAGGCCCCAGGTCTCTCAACCTTTCCTTGTCACAGAGATCCTCTGGTCCTCTCAACATCTCTGTAGCCTCCAGTGAACTCTTCTCTTGCTGATGTCAAACTTCCCAGGGAACAGCAGCATGATGATTATGAATAAACTAAAAGCTGCATTCTATTCAAACATGGCAGGGCAAGAAGTTCAGGGCACTCTAGATATAACCTACTAGGTGAAGGAAAAATTGGGCAGTGTCTGACAGTTCTTATACCTAATAAGATGATGCTTTATCATACAAACATCTTCATCACTGACATACATTGCCAAGAGAGGTGGTTGAAGCCCCATCTCTGGAAACATTACAGAGCAGGTTGGACAGGGCTCTGGGCAATCTGCTGCAGTTGTAGATGTCCCTGCTGACTGCAGGGGGATTGTGCTACATGGCCTCTAAAGGTCCCCTCCAACTCAAATCATTCTATGATTCTATGATCATGGAAAGTTAATAGCTTGTTATCGTGGTCAAAATATTTTCTTAATAGCTAGGTATGGGTAAGGAAAGCAAATCATAGAATTGTTTGAGTTGGAAGGAACCTTAAAAATCATTGATTTCCACTCACCCCTCCCATGGGCAAGGACAATTCCAACTAGAATAGTTTGCTTAAGATCCTGGCTTTGAACACTTCCAGGCCTTGAGCCTCCACAACTTCCTTGGACAGCACTGTTCCAGTGCATCACTAAGTGTCTAAAGAGCAAGTCAAAACTCACTGCTTCTAAACAATGTAGATATGACACTACAGTAACCTGAGGTCTTGAGCAACCTGTTCTAGTGGGAGGTGTCCCTGCCTATGGTGAGGGGTTGGAACTAGATGATCTTTGAGGTTCCTTCCAACTTAAACCATTCTATCATTCTATGATCCTTGCAAGAAACAAAAAATGTAGATGGTCCTTTTTGATCTCATGAGGCTTGCAACAGCTTGTCAGTGCTACAAAACCATGGATCTCCTTCAAAGCTATTCGTACTGCCCTAGCCTACATCTAGCTGAGATCTGGTCATCCAGATCAAGACTGCTCTTGGCTTACAGTACCACAAGGCTGAGAAGTCATGTTTTAATTGAACTTATTTTCGTATTTTAGAAGCATAGAATGGTCTGGATTGGAAGGCATCTCCAAAGGTCATCTAGTCAGACCCTCTCTAAGGTCAGCAGGGGCATCCTCAACTAGATCAGGTTCCCAGAGCCCTTTTGACCCTCACCTTGAATATCTTCAGGGATGGGGCCCCAGCCACCTCCCTGGGCAACCTGTTCCAGTGTTCCACTACCTTCATGGAAAAGAATTTGTTTCTAATATCCAATGTAGATCTACTCTTTCCCAGTCTGAAGCCATTGCCTCTCATCCTGTCACTGCAGGTCTTTGTGACTGCAGCCTCTCTCCATCCTTCTTATAGGCCCCCTTGAGGTACTGGAAGGGCACTATTAGGTCTCCCCAGAGCCTTCTCTTCTCCAGGCCACACGACCCCAGCCCCCTCACCCTGTCTTCATAGCAGAGGATTTTCAACCCTCTGACCATTTTTGTGGCCCTCTCTGGACTTGCTCCCACTTGTTGTGTGCATACAGATGCAGACACCCACTGTCAGTCCAAACATTGCCTTCAGAAATTGTGAATCTCTCAGATAAACTACTAAAAATGTCATTTTCCTGACCAGATCTTCTCTCACATCTCCCTCATAGATACCTTTACATATTTTTTTTTTCTCATTTTCTGACATTTGGAAAAAGGCCTTCCAAACACTTTCCTCTAAGTCTCTGTCAGAACAATTCAGATTTCTCTTGGAGCAGTAGTGGTTGGAAATAGCTGATTATTATCTGTGTAGTTATCTCTTCTCCAGTGACAAGCTTATCTTCAAGCTGTTTAACACTTATGGAAAGCTGCTTGAAATGTGTTCTCAATGAAAGGGAGTTGTATTTTGGCAGCTCTGCCAGTTTTCTTTTTGTTTGAGACAGAGCATATGCATCTGAAGGGCAAGGCCAGGCTGGATGGAGCTCTGAACAAACTAACGTGGTTGAACATGTCCCTGCTCACTGCAGATGAGTTAGAGCAGATGACACTTAAGGTCCATTCTAACCCAAACCATTCTGTGATCTTTGTCATCACCAGTATTACTGTGATGGCAAGAAGATGTTGTGAATGCTTCTGCAATGCACCTCCTGATGCATACTTAGGTCTTTCAAAGCTGAATCCTTTGTTTCTATAGCAGGGAGGTCAAGTGTGCAAGCAAGGCTCTGCAGATGTGAGCAAACAGTTATCCACCATTACGCATGGGGGCCCAATTCAGCAGATCTTGTGGTGGTCTCTTAGCTTTCTGGATTTCCTAATAGTGAAGGTATAAATTGCAACCATTTAGGACAGATTTGTAGAATCATAGAACAGTTTGGGTGGAAAAGGCGTTTAAGATCATCAAGCCCAACCATTCTGTAAGTCTATCAAGTCTGGTGCTAAACCAAGTCCCTCGGCACCACATCTCTGTGTCTTTTAAACACCTCTAGGCATGGGGATTCAAGCAGTCCACAGAGACCCTATTCCAGTGCTTGAGGTCTCATTCAGTGAAGAAGTTTCTTCTAATATCCTGCCTAAGCCTCCTCTGGTGCAATTGGTGGCCATGTGTCTCATCCTGTAACTTGTTATTAGGGAGAGGAGATCAGCTTCCACCTTCACCCAGTTCCAGGGATTTGTAAAGAGTGAGAAGGTCTCCCCTCAGCCTTCTTTTCTCCAACCTGAATAATACCAGGTCCCTCAGCTGCTCTTTGTGCTCTAGACACTTCATCAACTTTGTTGCCATTCTCTGGAGCCTCTCCAGCACCTCAATGTCCTTCTTGTAGTGAGGGCCCCAAAACTGAACACAGTACTCAAGGTGTGGCCTCATCAGTACTGAGTACAGAGATGATGGTTAAGAAAATGTAGCTTGAAAAAAAAGGCTTCTGAAAAGAAGCAAACTCTTACTTCATATATGTTGGGAAACATTTAAAGAGGACACACACTGATGGGAAGAGTTAATTTTTCTGGGGTCTTTGTAGTCTGGTTTCTAAGTGCAAGCTTAAGTGGAAGTGCAAGCTTAAGTGGTGCTGAAAGTACCGCAGCAAGAGATAAAGTGTATAATGCATTAAAGTCTAATGGCACTCAGTGCATGATGCCCAGACCTCACACAGGAGGAACATCTAAGGCTTGATCCATGCTAGGTAACATCTGGATAAATACCATTTCTGTCAGTGTTGCAACAGTGCAGACCTTGAGATTCAAGGATACAATCCTGTGCGATCTGCTCTGAGACTGTACAGGGCAGCTGGACTTGATAGTCCCCAGAGATCCCTTCCAATTCCTATCACACTGGGATTCTGAGAATCTGGGATGTGTCCATGGACAATGGACAATCTGACACCTTCTTAAAGTTTCTAAGATTCTACCACAAGATACAGAAGAAAAGCATGAGAAAATGTAGAGAGCACGACCAGTGGTTAGAAGTGCAGAATAAATTCTTTCCTGCTGAAACAACTGCCACATCACAAGTAGCAGTAGCTGTAGGACAGAAAAGATCAAGAATAATACAAAGAGAAGCATTTAATCATTGCACAAGTTTGGAATGCTTTGAGAAGCCAGTAAATATACATGAAACTATTACTGAAGAGAATGAAGGCTTCTTTCTGAATGCTCATTTAGCAGCTGTCCCAAAGCAAACAAGCCTATGACTCTTTTCCAAAGAGCACTGAAACAGGGTAAAAAACATCAAGGGAGTCCCCTCTGGAGCACTGAATTGTAATTCCCACCCAAACAACAGAAGTCTGATGGGGCTGTCAGCCATCTCTGGGGCTCTCTTCTTTCTGACATCACTAAATTTGAGAAGACCCTTTATTTTTGTAGCCTGTATTTCTCCGTACTCTGCAACGCTAACAGTTGCTGGTTATCCACTGATAAAGCAAACTATAGGGATGGGCTTCCCAAAACCACTATCAGCCAGTTGCACTCTTCCACCTCAGAGAATCACTAGCATGGTTGTGACTGTGTCAGAGACACAGAAATGAGAGTATGAAGAGATGTAAAAATAAAGTTGGTGTTGCTTGCAGTGACCTCAAGTAATGACTTACAGACTGAAGCTGTGCTTGCATGCCGGGCGTTCAGCATGTGCCTAAGACAATTGCTCTAGGAATGTCTGGCCCAAACAGAGAGGATTATTTACTTCTGCAAATGAAGAAACCATGACAAGAATCATGTGTGGGCATTTGAGAAATAGGACACAGGCTAAAAGTTAATAAGAGAAGAAACAAATGCTAAAAGCCATAAACAAATCCTTCATGGAATGGATTAAAAAGATTCTTTTCAGTTAATATATTTTTCCAAGAATTTTGACATAGCACTTATCAGAACTGGCAGAACTGCTGGGCTTCACCTGGAGAATGTTTGCTTCTTCTGGAAAACAAATCTTGGTTCATTTAGGGATGGGATGAGATAGGCTGGGATGGGTTGGGATGTGAAGGGATAAGGGGAAAAAAAGAAACAAACAAACAAAAAAAACCCCAAAAAACCAAAAACCAAAACCCAAAAGAAGCACTGGCCATAAAAGGAGGTTGATTTTTTTTCATTAAATTTAGCAAAAGCATTAAAAAAATATAGATGTGAAATTGTTGCTTTGACAGCACACAGCTATCTTTGCATCTTTAAACAAACTATTTACTCTGCAAGCCAGTAAAAATGTTTGTGTTGGTATTCAAGGCAAAAATCTGTGCTTAATAATTTCTATTTCTGAAGCAGCATCTGAAGGATGTAAATCATGAGAAACAATGAAGATACCAAAAGGAGAAAGAGTTCCTCCATGGCAGTTCAGGTATTTTTTTTCTCCCTCAATCTTTGAAATATTTGGACTCAAACAAACAGCAAAATTCTTGTTTGGACTTTGTCATATTACTGCAAGTCTTACTGCCTATCATTCCCATGGTGGATTCTACAGAAAGAATAAAATACAAAATATTAATATATTAAGCAGGATAGTGGGGAAAGAACTAAAATCACCACATCTCAATTTTCTTATATCCTCCCTAGGGGCTGAAGCAGATTAATCATAGAAACATGGAATGGTTTGGGCTAGAAGGAACCTTAAAGATCACCTTGCTCCAACCCCTCTCTCACGGGCAGGAACACCCCCTACTAAAATGGGTTCCTCCAGGTCCCATCCAACCTGGCTTTGAACACTTCCAGGCTTGGAGCCTCCACAACTACTCTGGGCAAACTGTTTCAGAGCCTCAGCACCTTCATGGCAAATAATTTCTTCCTCATATCTAAGCTAAATAGAGCTTCTTCCAGCTTGAAGCCATTAGCCCTCATCCTCTCGCCATATGCCTTTGTAAAAGGTCCCTCTCCAGCTTTTCTGTAGGCCCCTTCAAACACTGAAAGGCTGCTTTAAGGTCTCTCCAGAGCCTTTTCTTCTCAAGGATGAACAACCCAAACTTCCTCAGCCTGTCTTCCTAGGACAGATGCTCCAGCCCTCTGATCATTGCCCTTCTCTGGACCCACTCTAACAGTTCCGTGTCCAAAAACCTCACTGGGTGATGAGGTAGTGAGATATTTTTATTGGCAATACCTGGCATGAAGGTACCTATCCAGAAGCTGTAGTCCTTTAACAAAGAGATGTGCAACCAGTCATCTCCACACCTTCCCCAGTCCTTGCCGCATGAAACAGAAATGCACATTCCCCTGGTTTTGAAAGATACTGAAATTGAGATACCAACGTGAAATAAGTAGTTTCCAAATGAAATTAGTAAAGTAACACTGAAACTGAAAAGTCTCCTTTTGTGGTTTTCTCCAGTAAAATAAGCCCCACATGGGCAATACTATCTGATTTTGTTTTCTTCTAATAATTTACTTTTAAGTGAAGAGTCAGTTGGAAAGAGAAAGCAGAAAATAAGTCCACATAGCTACCAAGAGTCAGCAATTCACAGCCATTAAAGTGGTACAATAATACTACGGGACAGGACAGGTTTGAAATCATTAAGGACACCAAATTTTGAGAGAGGAAATTGTAGCAAGATTGCATTATTTATAGAGTTAAACTATTCACTGGAGCCACTCCAAAGTAGTCCTTATTAAGCAGTGAAATCTGCCTGCTCTGAACAAGCCATTATGTTCTCTCTCATATCAATATTACAACAGCTGGTTTTAGTAAAACTTTTGGTAATGAGTTCTGGACCTACATAATTCTGCTTCTGATCAGCTTTCTAATTTTTATCATTATAACTCATTTTGAAAGATGTTTACAAATGCACACCTACAAAAAACTCCCCTGGCTCTAATTACAGCAATTTTAAAAGAAAGAATTTGAGGTTTCAACTGCAAACTCTCTGCTTTGCCTTTCAGTGTCCCCTATCAGCTTTATAGCTTGAAAATGCCCCTGAAAACTTCTCTAAAAAATCAATTTCCTGATCTGGTGGCCTATCCTGAAAAAAATACATATAGATGGATGTCAAAATCTTAGAAATTATCGTAATGGAGCACGACTGTCCTGGTTTGAACTAGAAGAGAATCAATTCTGTTCAGTGATTTGACTTCTCAGCTCAGTTCAGGCACTTTCTGAAGTTCAGAGCAGATTTGCACAGCCAGGGGCTGCTTTTAGCAGTGAGAGCACTGATGTGGAGAGTTACTGCCAAGGGCTGGGCTGCAGAAAGGCTCTGGCCTAGACTTGCTTCTGTGCAAACCAAGGACACTGGTAAGTCTCATGCCCTATGCTACAGTGCAGGCAGATAGAGGTGGCACCTGCAGGGAGGAGAGGACAGGATAAGTGACAAGTCAAGTGACCAATAAGGGATTGCATCCCATGGATGTCCTCTTCAGGATAAAGCTGAGGCATCACGAGGATCAAGCCTCTTCTTCAATGGTTGCCATCCGCGGTGGACTCTGTTCTGCCTTGGTCCTGATCCGTGTGTTCCTGAATCCAGTTCCAGGATCCAGCTCTTGAATCTGGTTCTTGTCTGCTGTTGAATCCAGCTGGGGACATCCCCAGTGCCTGCCCACAGCATCAATGGCGCCAGTGATGTAGGTATCATCAGAGGAGTTGGATATTGGTTTGCATTTATTTGTAGCTATTTCATTTGATTTCTTTCCCAACCTACCAGTCACTCTCCCTTATTCTCTCTCTCTTCCCTTTGGGAAGGCAGAGAGATTCAGAGAGTGTCTGTCACTCATCTAGTGCCTGACCCAGCCCTAACCCTTCATAATTTATAATTTTGAACATTATGTATTTTCTATAGATATAGATCAGCAAAGAAAAGAATATAGTGACATTATCAAAATATTTTCTGACTGTAATTTTATTTTCAGGAGAAACAGGACACCATAGAATAACTTTTCTTAATGTTTGACATACACAAGTGTAATGTTCAGTCCATATCAGGAAATGTCTTGTTGATACAACACATATTTCCCAGAAGCCATTATCAAAAGCTTTTCTAGCATGATTAGCATAATTTAATAAAAAGAATAAGGATCTGGTTTCACATAAACAGTCTTCTGGTTAGAAGCGGAAGCTGAAGTATGTTTTTTGGGGGAACATGGAAATATTTCCCAGGGAGGATACTCCACAGCAGAAAGTACCAGAAAAACCACATGAAAAAGACCCCACACTGGGAAAATTCAATGTTTTCAGACGAATGCAGCATTTCTTTCACATACTCTTTGCTTGACTGCTTCCTAAAATTCTTTTTAATCACTGGACAAATGAGATAGTTATTGGAAAAGACACTCAGCCTAAAACAACTTGAATAACATGGCTGCAAAGAGGTCAAAGGACATGGCTGTGAAGAAGGGAATGTACCTGGTTCTGCTGGACTGTTTAATCTTTTGGGGGTTATTTACTTGAATTCTGAATCACAACTTGATCCTCTCTCTAAAGAATTCTCATTTATACTTCAGGGTGGAGAAAAGCTCTACCACCTCTATAATGCCAGCTGAAGCCTGGCCTTTGGGGTACACCAGTTCACCAGAAGTCACTGGATCAGAGGTTAGGCATCATCACAGGGCGGGATCAGGAAACTCCATTGTTTGTTACAGATGCCAAAAGTAAACAGCTCAAGAAGAAAAAGGTTATAAAATAAAAACAGCCCATGTAAGCAAAGCTGTTTGAAGTTGATTCCTAGCATGCAAACCAGTATCCTCAGAAGGCATAATGCCTTTTATTCCTGCCAGACACCTGTGATGAGGTTGCAAGTCAGCCAGAGCAGGGAGACAGGTTTGCCTTAAACTCCTTTCTGAAAGCAAACTAACAGGATTTTACATGTAAAAAAAAACAACAACAACAACAACAAAAACTAAGCAAATTGGGGTGGGTGTGAGTCCCTGAGTACACAGAGCAGGATCACTTGACTTGACAACTTGACTAAAAAGCTTTGGCTTTGCTCTAACTCACATTTTGCTCCATTTGGTATGATAGCTGTCAGTAGGTCTTGACCGCTGTGCCAGAGGGACTCTGCTCCCACAGGTTAAGAAAATCCAAGATATGCCATGTGGCTGGACTCACACACCATGCTGAATGCAGGTAACCATTAGCACACCATTAGCATGTGGTACAAAGAGAGATCAAAATCAGATCATAGAATGAATATACAGACAAGGTGGTCCTAGAAGAGCAGATGCACAAGAAGATTGGCAGCTTGGTACAACTGAGGGGCTGTGCTTTGTGAAGTGGCAGGGAGAATATTTGTCATCTACCTGATGACAAGCCACAGGACTAGAGGAAATGGTTACAAGCTGCTCCAGGGGAGGTTCAGGCTGGATATTGGGGAATATTTCTTCACTCTTCTCAAACATTGGAATGCTCTGCCCAGGGCAGTGGTGGAGTCACCATCCCTGGGGCTGTTCAAGCAGCATGTGGACCCAGCCCTTAGGGTCATAGTTTAATATTGACCCTTCAGTGCTGGATTGAAGGTTGAACTCTCTCCCAACCAGATATATTCTGTGATTCTGTGCTCCACAACCTTCCTGGAGGTGTTCAAGGCCAGGTTGGAGGAGGCCTTGAGTGACCTGTACTAGTGGGAGGTGTCCCTGTCTATGGCAGGGGGTTGGAACTAGATGATGCTTGAGGTCCCTTCCAACCTTACCATTCCATGATTCTATGATTCTATGATTCTGTTAATGTCAAAATCTCTTCAGTCCAGTCAGCTAAAGATTCTTTTGTATCCCCAGGAATATCATCCTAAAGGCTTGTTCTGGAATACTTTCAAGTAAAACAAGAGCTAGGAGCTGGATGTCATTTCTGTAATTATGAAGATGAGAATTTGGGGTTAACATGGGGTAAAAATAAGACAAGAAAATAAGAGATCACTGTGATTAATCAGAGAAAGTATAGAACATATATGGTCTACACATGGAAAAACACAACACCTTAGTAAGGAATGCTTCTTGCATGTTAGTCACTTAATCACTTCTAAGTGATAAGCATATTTAAAATACTTCCCGTGACTCATTCTTAAAGTGCATTCCAAAGTTTTTAGACGTTTTAGAAACCTAATTCAGAAGTTTGGACATTGAGTAGCAAAATGTGGAAGCTCCCAGAGCTCCAGACTATAAAGTTATCGGGGTTTTCCCTAAAAAATGCAAATATCTTGCAGGAAGGGCTCCAAAGAAAGCAAAATGATGCTACTTAGCCTTTTTTAGACAAGTTTTGTGTCTTGAGTTTGAATGAAGCCAGACTTAGTTTCATTATTATTATTGTTGTTGTTGTTGACTCTTAAAAAAAATAAACATTATGGCAAAGAGACAATCATCTTTAAAGATGTTTCCTCCCAGATCACCACAATCCTAACATATGAGAGGAAAAAAATTGTGCATAGAACACCAAAGATACTAGAAGGAGCAAATCTGAATGTGTTTCAATAAAATGCTTTGGCTTTTGGTACAGGCAAAGACAAACACCAGATTTTAGGGATAAAAGGAAAGATCTCTCTACTATAAAGGCAATTCCTTTTTATTTCTACAGAAAACCTTACCAAAGCAAGAAAAACAGTTTTCCATGGAGTGTTCCAGCATGGAAATAGAAAATCGGAGCAGATGAACTTCTATCATCAAATCCTCCTCAGAGAAAGCATTTGGACTACTACCAAGTTCTTACCTAGACCACAGTAGCCAGACAGAAAATGTATGTGTCTGTATTTTACCTTCCTTTCCTATGCTTGAAAGGGTTTTGATGAGCTACCAGAAGGAGTAAGTGCTGTCTCTCACTTCCTGGGGAAAAACAAGCCCTTTGTCCCATGTGGGCAGAGAACTTACAGCTGCAATCTACCTATTCATTTCTGCAAGTGACATCATTCTGAAAGGGTTGGTTCCCCCAGTACAGAAAGCCACAACTGATAGTTTGGGGCAACTACTCTGCTTACCAGACACACCTCTGATCAGAGCACTATTTTGTATGAAAAAGAAAAGAAAGGGTTCTGAAAATGAGGCATTTTCCCTCTAATTTCATTGTGTATGCACTGGCATTTTTAGAGCTTCTTTGCTGTGGTTTCATGATTAGTATTTGCCTGCATCACCATCTGGTATTTACTACCAAGTGAAAACTGTTTACTTTATAAACCACAAGAGCCCCTTGATATCCCTCTCAATGTAGCATTAATAATGTAATCTGATGTCCTGAGCATTATCCTGGAGAGTTTATTAAGAGCACATTAACCACTTAGTCTCAGTGCTTTCTACACACTCTTGGTATCTTATATACCACTAGTTCCTGTTAGTATCACATCTATTTTGACAGAGAAAGAGAAGCAGCACCACCTGGGCACTAACTGTGATCTCATCTTGGAAACACATGGGTTTGACTTTTGAGACACCACAGACAGTTTGTCCACACAGCATCTGAAAATGCAGGTTTGTACACAGGTTGTGCTGTCATTCCTCAGTTGACTCACATTTGGAACATCTTTTTTCCTCATCTTGCAAAATCTGGTTTTCATAGAATCACAGAATTGTTTTGGTTAGAAGGGACCTTTGGAGATTGCCTTATCCACTTGCCCTGGTTCAAGCAGGGCAAATTACCTCACTTGTATTCATCAAGAAGTATATGAATAATAAACACAAAAAAAAAACATTCTCTGCAAGAAGGTTGGAGAAGTTTTGGGAGGACCTTACTGTGGCCTTTCTGTACTTAAAGTGGGCCTAGAAGTAAGCTGAAGATTATCTTTTTAGCAGGACCTGTTGTGACAAGACAAGGGGAGGCACTGAAGGAAAGAAAATTTAGACCAGAGAAGAAGAGTGTTTTCACAATGAGAGTGGTGAGACACTGGCCCAGGTTGCTCAGAGAGGTGGTAGAAACTCCATGCCTGGAAACATTCCAGGTCAGAATGGATGAGGCATTGAGCAACCTGATCTAGTTGAAGAGATCCCTGCTCAATGCAGGGGGGGTTAGAATAGATGAGATTTAAAGTCTCTTTCTAACCCAAGCCATTCTATCTATTTAAGGCTTATGACTCCATAAGCCTTAACACTTAGATCAAATCTTATTAAGTTTAATCCATGATTTCCACCAATTCTGGCCAAACTAAGAGTACAATTCTAATGCAGTTTTGACCTCTATACTGACCATATTAACACTTGAACCAGTCTTGTGACCTAGTCCTAGAGAACTAAAATGCAATATGTCATATGAATTTCTTCATGGATTTTTATATAAATAAAGAATAACAGGATGATAGGGGTTGGAAGGAACCTCTGAGAACATCTAATCTGACCCCCATGCTAAAGCAGCATTACCCACAGCAGGTTGCCCAGGATCACAATGTCCAGGTGTGTTTGGAATCTCTCTAGAGAAGGAGACTCCACAATCTCCCTGGACAGCCTGGTCCAGTGCCGTGTCACTCTCAACTGAAAGAATCTTCCCTCATGTTTAGGTTAAACTTCCCACGTTCCTGTTTGTGCCTGTTGCACTTGTCCGGTTGCTAGGACCACTGAAAAGAGTCCAGTCCTATCCTCTTCCAAATTAATTGCAATTTAATCTTCAAAAGGGTTAATATTATAGAGGCTACTATAAGATAGAAAAAGCCCATTTTAGTCTTTCCAGAAAACTATCGCCTTTTCTGTTGCTTGATACTTAGATCCTAGCTGTCTGCTTCACTTTTTAAACTGACCTTCTGAAGGACTGCAACATACCTCCCAATGATTAAAGCATTACCAGGCTAACTCTACAGCTTAGAAACCAAGACACAATGTAGGTTAATTAAAAACTTTTGAAAAAATACTGATTTCATATATTCCTGCTTGATATAAAATCAGAGATCTTCAGGCCTAGTTTAAAAGCAGGTTCACAGAATCATAGAAAGGTGTGGGTTAAAAGGGACCTCCAAAGGTAATCTAGTCCAACCCCCCCTGCAGTCAGGAGGGGGACATCCTCCATTAGATCAGGCTGCCCAGAGGCTTGTCGAGCCCGATCTTGAGTATCTCCAAGGATGGGGACAAAACTACCTCCCTGGGCAGCTTGTTCCAGTGTTCCTTCAAGTTCCTAACATCCAATCTAAATCTCCTCCTCTTTAGTTTGAAGCCTTTAGGTTGTAGATGCTTAATGCTCCTAAAAGCAATTTATATGTTTGTGTTTAAGTATAATAGGCTTAAAAGCTTGCATGAGAATTAAAATTACAACCTTGTGCATGTTTTTTTAATTATTTAGCTGCCCAGACAGAGGAAGGCAGCACTGTTAGCAGACATTTAAATCATATCTTGTTGAGGTTGGGCAACAACTGAGCTTCTTAAATAGATTCCCATGACACAGTCATGTGGAAGGAAGCAAGGATCAGAAGTACCACAGATATCATGAAAGGGCACATGAATTTTTATTTATGCATAGATCACAGCTGCTGAGCATTAATGCCACACATGAGCATTTTCCTGACATCACTCCTCTCACAAAGAAGGGTCAAGATGTTCAGTGCTTATGTAACTGCACATAAAGGAAATTCTAACCCTGAAAGCATTCAGAGCCAGGGTGAGTGAGGTCTTAAGCAACCTGGTCTAGTGGAAGTTGTCTGCCATTGGCAGGGGATTGGAACAAGATGATCTTTAAGGTCCCTCCAACTCAAACCATTCAATGATCCTATGATTAATTAAACTCAGTGGATGCTCCTTATGAGATGCATGCATAGTGTTTTTTTGCCTGTTTAAAATGTTATTAGAGGGAATCCAACAAGTGTTTCATTACTGCTAAGTGCAGGCAGAGAAATAGTTTCCTACCAATTAAATGCTGCTAAATAGTTAAAAGCAGCAGCAGATATAATGTTTCACAGATGGTGAAGATCTCGAAAACTTTGTACCTGTGTGTGCCTGCATGCACACACGCAAAACAGGAATATGAGGAAGACATCTTAAAAGCCAGAAGGGTGTAGGTGCTTCAACAAGCAGGGGTGAGCTTCAACAAGACCAAGTGCCAGGTCCTACACTCAGGTCACAACAATCTCAAGCAATGCTACAGGCCTGGGACATGTGGTTGGAAAGCTGCGTAGTAGAAAGGGATCTGGGGGTTCTAATTGACAAGCAACTGAATATAGGCAAGCAGTGTGCCCAGGTGGCCAAGAAAGCCAATGGCATCCTGGCTGGGATTAGAAATGCTGTGTCAAGCAGGAGTAGTGAGGTGATTGTCCCCTTGGACTCTGTTCTGGTGAGGCCACACCTCAAGTACTGTGTTCGGTTTTGGGCACCTCATTACAAGAGGGATGTGGAGGTGCTGGCGTGAGTGCAGAGCGGGGCAATGAAGCTGGGGAAGGGCCTGGAAAATAAATCTTATGAGGAGCAACTGAAGGAGCCGGGGCTGGTTAGTTCGAAAAAGAGGAGGCTGAGGGGAGACCTCATGGCTCTCCAGAGCTACCTGAAAGGACCTTGCGGAGACGTAGGTGCTGGTCTCTTCTGAGAGGTAATTGGCAATAGAATAAGAGGGAATGGCCTCAAGCTGAGACTGGGTAGGTTTAGACTGAACATTAGGAAAAATGTTTTCCCAGTAAGAGTGGTCAGGCATTGGAATGGGCTGCCCAAGGAGGTGGGCACATCCAGTCCTGGATGTGTTTAAAGGTCTTTTGGATATGGTGCTTGGGGCTATGATTTAGGGTTTACCTTGTAGGTAGGGTTATTGGTTGGACTTGGTGATCCTTAGGGTCTTTTCCAACCTGAATGTTTCTTTGATTCTATTATTCATTACTAAGATAAAACTGAAGAGACAAGAATACAAGTAATTTACTTAGTGGGAGACAGGAGAAATGCTCATTACCTTGCATCTTTCTTCTGTATGTCCCCTTCCACATGTAGCTGGAGTTGCTGCAGAGTAGCTTGCATAAAGCCCACGACAGCCTCACTGAGGTCTTCTGTGCTGATACATAAATGAACGAGGATTCTATGAAGTAAAGAACATTTTGGCTCAACATCATTTTAAAATGCAAGGCTGAAACACAGCACATTGAATTAAGCATCAATGTGCCGACATAGACATTTTAGTAGGTACTCAGACATAAGTCTTGTTGCTGCCTTAAGGCCCACAGAAATCCTTTACAACAGAACAGTCAGAGCATAAACAGGATGTGGACTTTGCTCTTGACACATGCCCATCCCATTCCATCAGCAGAACATCTGTGAGGCATTTCAGACATGAATGTGACATTGTTCTACACCTGTAAGTAGAGGTGAGGGAAACAAGAACAGACTCCCAATTTCAGCTCTGCCTTTCTTCCCTTTCCAGAATCCATTTTGGTTTATTACCCCTGCATGCTTTGGCTGGCAACCCCAAAGCACATTTGTTTCCCACTAATCCTTGTGATTTTTTTGTTTCTCCTTGTTTCCCTCACATATTGGTGTGGTTTCTTGCATGAGTGCAGTGTTCCAAGGACTGAGTTATATTTAACACTCCCCTCATTTCAATGTTCATATGTCGAGTCTAACAATGCAAAACCACACTGAACTCAGACACATTTGCTATTTAAAGGGATTTGCAGTCAAGACTAAGAGGATGGAGTCACACAACTGTCTCCAAAATAACAGAAGAATGTATAACTCTTGTCAGGCAGAGTGATGCTTTGATAGTCCTCAGCTTCTCTGGACTTACTGAAAATAATTGATCTCACCTCATGCAAAATCATAGAACCATTGATGTTAGAAAAGTCCTGCAAGACCATCAAGACCCTGCACTGACAAGTCCACCACTAAACCACGTCACTCAGCACCACTTCTACAAATCTTTTAACCTCTCCAGGGATGGTGACTACAGCAGTTCCCTGGGCATCTCGTTCAAGGGCTTGACGACCCTTTCAGTGAAACAAAATTTCCTGATGTTCAGCCTAAACCTTCCCTAGTTCAACTCATCCTATTTGCTAAAGCAAGGTCACCCAGAAACAGTTGCCCAGATTCACAAAGTCCTGGCAGGTTTGGAATCTCTCTAGAGAAGGAGACTCCACAACCTTTCTGGACAGCCTGGACCAGGGCTTCAGCACTCTCAAAGTAAAGTTTTAAAATCATGTTTAAGTGGAACCACCTGGGTTCTAGTTTGTGCTCATCATCATGTGTCTTGTCACTAGGCACCCTTCTAAAGAGTCTAGATCAAATCTTCTTGACCCCTGCCCTTTAGATGTTGATCAGCATTGAGAAGATCCCTCTCAGTCTGTCCTTTTCCAGGCTAATCAATCTCAGGTGTCTCAGTCTTTCCTCACAGTGAGATGCTCCTCTCCCCTCATACTCTTCATAGCCTCTGCTGAACTCTTCCCAGTAGTCCCTGTCTTTCTTAAAATGGGGAGCCCAGAGCTGGACACAGTACTCCAGATACAGCCTCACTAGGGCAGAGAAGAGGGAAAGAACTCCCTTTCTGGAGAGAGCTAGTTTTCAGGAGCACAGAGAGGGAATACATGCCACAAAGCCAATCAATACAGTTGTGAATTTAAGAATCTGACTGAACTCCCTAAGGCATGGCAAGCTGTGTTCATAATGCTGTTGAGCCAGTGTGCATTTTTTATTTGGCTTCATCTGAACAGATCAGGGCTCTGGGCAACCTGATCTAGTGGAGAATTCCCCAGCTTACTTCCAACCCAGTCCATTCTATGATTCTATGAACAGTGCTTAGACTTGCTCCTGTGCAGACTAAGGGTACTGCCACATCTCATGCCCCACAGTGAGGTGCAAGAAGTGAGATGTGGCAGATGCAGTGGGAATTGGATAGGACAGGTGACCCTAAACTTATCAACATGGGATTCCATCCCATGGACACTATACTCAATATAAAACTGAGGGATCACCAGGGTCAAGCCTATTCTTCAACAGCTGGTGTCTGAAGAGGACTCTGTCAATTCTGCCTTTGATCCTCACCTGTGTGTTCACAAATCTAGTTTCTGAATCCAGCTCCCGGGTTCAGTTCCTGTCTAGCACTGAGTTCAGCCTGGGAGTTCAGTCTGAGACTTCCCCAATGCCTGCCCACAGTATCAGTGATGACAGTGATGTCATTGCTATCCTGGGGTTGGGCTCCATATTGATTTGTATCTGTTTGTCTCTATCTCATTTTATTGTTATTATTCTTCATTAAAACTTAGTTTCTTTCCCAGCCCGTCAGTCTCTCTCCCTTATTCCCTTTCTCTTCCCTTTGGGAAGGCAGAGGGGTTCCTAGGCCATTACTGTTGCAGATATCCCATTAGTCTATGGTGGCTGGAGATGAGCATCCATAAGAGCACCTCAGAGGTACAGCTCCTTGGGTTAAGGGCAGGACAAGAGCTGGCTGGCATGAAGGAGTGCTGCTGCTAGCTTCAGCACAGCCCTTCTGCAAGGCAGTGCCCCGAGCACAGCTTATTTAGCACTTACTATTTTACAGCAAGAACCAGGGGCCAAACCACACAGTGTAAAACACTGCCATGCTAAGCAGTGCCTCTCAGCATGACATCTGGACCTCTCTTCCAAGATATTTCTTCTTGCAGTGTCTCATGACCAAGGATTGCTCCACAGGAGCTTTCTCCATGCAATCAGAAATATATGAAAATTCAGCTTCAATTTTTGTGGACACAACTTTCTTCTCCTTCCCTGTTGCTGTTTTTTCTTGCAACACCAAAGTAATCTTGCTTTTCATCCTATGAGACCCAAGTTTCTGACCTACTCATGCTTTTCAAGTCACACTTTCAGGTCACCTGAGTCCCTCCAGCAGGTGGGTCCATTAAATAAGTTGCTTTCCGCCAAATACAGAGCAACTATGTTGTCTGATCAAGTTCATCAGCTGTCACTAATCATTCCTTTTCTGGTATGGATTCAGAGTCCTGTTAAGCTGTTGCTCTCAACACAGGTTTGTAACAAATGGCGTTAGTCAATGCATAATAGAATTGTGGAATACGTCAAGTTGGAAGGTGCCTTTAAAGCTCATCTAGTCAAATCCCACTGTAGTCAACAGGGACATCTTCATCTAGATCAGATTGCTCAGAGCCTCATACAACCTGACCTGGAATGTTTCCAGGAATGGGGCATCTACCACTTCTCTGAGCAACCTGGACTAGTGTTTCACCACCCTCAGAGTAAAACATTTCTTCCTTTTACCCAGTCTAACTGCCCCCTCTTTCAATTTAAAACTGTAACACAGAATTAAAACAATTCCTTAATATAGAATTAAAACCACTGGCAAACCTCTCACTTCTAAGAAGCCTTGATGTGTCTCTATGTGCCTGATACTGCAGAGTGAACAGCAGAATAACAGGTTCTGGTAAGCTCTGTTGCAAGGAGAAAGGCACAAGAGTTAAGGCTGAAAACAGCCTTGGGAAATAGTCTTTTTAAATTGTGTTTGGGTATGAAAATGCTTTAAAGTTCTGAAGCCATAAAGCTATGTGAAGCTCTGCTGTAATGCTTCCTGTCCAGTCTTATCTTCTTTGTATAAAAACAGAGAGAGAGATCCTTTATTTGTATCATCTTCCTCCAGTCAGGCCCTGCAAATGACTCTTTACCATCTGTTTGAAGCAGAGGGACAAAAAGGATGCTCCCAACCTAGAATGTTTTTTATCAGTAGGTAAATCTCTGTTTGCTGGCCTGTATCAGTGATAGGGTGGCCAACTGGTGTAGAGAAGTGATTGTGCCCCTATACTTGGCACTACTGAGGCCACATCTTCAGTACTGTGCTCTGTTTCAGCCCTCTCACCACAAGAAGCACACTGAGCAGCTGGAGCAGGTGAAGGGTCTAGAGGACAAATCTTCTGAGGAGTCACTGAGAGAATTTGGGTTGCTCAGCCTGGAGAAAAGAAGGCTGAGGGAAGACGTTATCACTCTCTACAACTCCCCAAAAGGAGGTCATAGTGAGGTGGGTGTTGGTCTGTTCTCCCAAGCAGTAAGTGGCAAGATGAGAGGGAATGGCCTCAAGTTGTGCCAGGATAAGTCTTGGTTGGATATTAAGAAAAATTTCTTCCCCATAAGGGTCATCAAGCCTGGAACAGATGGCCCTAGGAAGTGGTGGAGTCGCTATCCCTGGAGAAAATTAGAAGATATGAAGATGTGATGCTGAGGGGCATGGTTTAGTGGTGGACTTTTCAGTGCAGGGTTAACAGTTGGACCTGATGGTCATGGAGATATTTTCCAATATTTATGATTCTATTATTCTGTAAACTACAGGCACTTCACTGCCACTGCCATCAGCTTCCCTTCAGCTCTGCACACAGGACAGTTTTCAGTCCCACTGGCAACTCTTGCATTTTTAGCTCAGATACATGTTCGCTGGTTTATGTCAAACTACCAAGTGAAAGNTGGAGGGAGTCTATCAAGGAGTGAAGCAATAGGACAAAGGGCAATGGTTTCAACTGAAAGGGAAGATTTAGATTAGATATTATGAAGAAATTCTGTAACATCTCCTACATTTACAGATAAGAAACCTGCCCTCGTGCATCCTAGGGTTGTTTTTTCCTCTTGAGCATCACACAATGTGCCAGATATTCAGGAATGAAAATGGCAATGTCACTGATTTAAATCAGCCACAGATTTTACCCAATCATCATGGAAAAAAAAAGCTTGTTTTTTTGCAGACTTTGGCCCACAGAGGAACGTAATTATCTAAAGGAGGGAAGAAAAAAAAAAAAAAAAGCATTGTCTG
>WBNM01007426.1:40282-86106 GCA_013399055.1 Ramphastos sulfuratus
AAGATGTGATGCTGAGGGGCATGGTTTAGTGGTGGACTTTTCAGTGCAGGGTTAACAGTTGGACCTGATGGTCATGGAGATATTTTCCAATATTTATGATTCTATTATTCTGTAAACTACAGGCACTTCACTGCCACTGCCATCAGCTTCCCTTCAGCTCTGCACACAGGACAGTTTTCAGTCCCACTGGCAACTCTTGCATTTTTAGCTCAGATACATGTTCGCTGGTTTATGTCAAACTACCAAGTGAAAGTTCCCTTTCACACTTCACATGCCATGTAAAAACATATATACAACATTACCTATAAGGTGAAGTACCTTTCCATGCCTAACACACTCAGGGTTCAGTCTCCTCTTTTGATCTCACTACTGAAGTCCAAGAGAGTCTTCCAGTCATGTTCATTTTGGACACTGTAGTACAAATCTCATTTATTTAACTCTGAGACAGTCACTGAAGGAAATCAGTCAGGTTTGGAGGCAAAATAAATGGTATGTTTTGGGTAAAAGAGGCTACCTTGTTCCATCTTTTGGTAGAGGCTTTGTGTATTATTAATTAATGATAAAGTTCTAGATATTTTTAGAAGAGAGTTTGTTGATAAAAGGACTCATTTGTATCCAGTTATGGTATGATTTTAAAATCATACTTCAAGAGAATCAAACTTGTGATGTCACTAGGGTCAAAACAATGAAGTTTGAATATTTTTCTAATAGGAATTTTGGACAATTGTTATATATTCTAAATTTATCATCACCAAGATCAGGAGATCTGCTTTCCAAGTACATGCATAGACGTAAAATGCATTTGTTTCTGTTGCTTCAGATGAATGCTCTGATTAAATAGTTTAGAGGAACAATACAAAGCAAATGAGAGTTTTCTCTTCTTTATGCATCTAAAAAAATGAGGAATGAGCACTTGAGGAGTACTGCTTATTGTCTAATGAAAACTGTTTTTAGTATTTTATATATATATATATNAAGCCAGGAAATGCCAGTTGCTAATGGGAAGGAGAGAGACTACATTCTGGTGCATGTATGAGGCAAGACGCTGCTCTAAGCCCAAGTATTTTGGCTCAGTTGCCATCATCTATAACTGGAACATAAATATGGCCAGTACAAAAGCAGTCAGTAGATTTCTTTATTGCTGTTGAAACCACCAGACAACATTTTGAGTGTACAGCTGAAATGAAGAGAAACAGGGCAGGATAAAGTCATCTGAGGTGGCAGCTTTCCTGCCAGCTACCTGTTTGCCAGAAGTTTCTGAGGTAGCAAGCCCAAAAGAGATGCAAGTAACGAAAGAAAAGAAAACAGACAAGCAAATAAACAAATAAACTTTGTTTCTGATTCAACATATACAGAACAATTTGTATTGCTGTAAGTAACCCTGGTGGGAAAAGAAAAAAACAACTTTAAAACTGTGCTCTAATAATTAATTCCAGATCTAGACAGCAATGGTTTCTAGAGATTTTGAATATCACTATATTTTCACTTGCTTTATTTTAGACATTGTGCTAAAAATCTGTTCTTAGAGTTCATCAAATGCCATGGTAATAAGAGTATCATAAGTACAGGAGAAATAGATGGGCATATGTGGCTTTAATTTCTCAGTATCTTCAGAACTCCACTATCACAGACCATTTATTGCTCACAGGCAGCAGAGTCACACAGGGACTACTCAGGGAAGTCTCCACCTCAGCATGACAGCAATGAGTAAATTAATATTAATAGTAGAATCATAGAATGCTTTGGGTTGGAAATTAGAGACATCTTTTAGATTTTCCCTACAGTGTTTACAAGCTGGTCTGTAAGAGTCTGACCAGCCTAAGAAAACAGAAACCATCATTTCAGCAGCTTGCAAACTGTTTCTCCAAAAGAGAAGTCTGAGAAGCTAAAGGGCTTTGCTCTGACAAGTAAATCAAGGAAGTGTTCTTATTTCAGTCATATAAAGAAGTTTGGACCAGAAAAAAAATGAGGTTGGGTAAGTCGCAGACACTCCCTAACGGATGGAGGAATTTCCTTCTCTGTGGACTGTGGAATACCAGTTTAGTCATCCAGCAATTGCAATAAATATGGATTTGGAACCACTGACTTTTTTTTTTTTTTTTTTAATTAGTTATGATCCACTGAACACATTTCTCACTGGTTCTGTATGCTCTGCTGAAGAACCTCCTCCCTATTAACTCAGACCTAATGGCACATAAGGTACATGAGTGCTTCCAGTAAGTCCCAGAGAGCTTATACAAAGTTTATGGGAGGGCAGCCTGTCCAAGAGAAAACATTATGTTCTTTCAAGGCAAAAACTCCACCTTAAATCTTTCTGTGAATGGTGTCTCTCCTTACTTCAGATGTTTCAGTTCCTTGGAGCATTTTATCTCTCCTCCTTTTTCTGTCACACAGATACACACACATGACCCATTTCTTTTAATGTGGGAAAGGAACAGCTCCTGAGCAAAAGAGTAGAATCACAGAATAGCCTAGGTTGGAACAGACTTCAGAGATCATCTGCTCCAACCTCTCCACCGTGGGCAGGGATGCCTCTCAACTAGACTCAGCTTCTCAAGGCCTCATCCAACCCAGCCTTCAGCACCCTCAGGGAGGAGGCATCCACAACCTCCATGGGCATCCTATTTCGGAGTCCCACCACCCTCATACTAAAAGAATGAGTTAAGCTACCAAGCTTAGGTATATAGTTTTAAATAAAACAAATGCAAACTTGATACCAAAATATTTTTCTCCGAGCTCTCTTTCTTCCCTCAGATTAAACAGGCTACCTCTGAGCAAACCACTTATGTCACTACCAAGAAGCATCAGCTCTGAACTGTTTTTTTTCTGATCCTTGCAGTTCAGTTGTAAATAAATTTTGAGTCTCTTTCCCAAAGAATACCTTCATCTGTCTACTGGAGACTACAGACATTTTAACTGTATTGCTTGGGCCTCCCATTATTTACACCTGAGCTGCATTTTCAGGTTCCCATAATTCTTCTCTAGAGCAGCCTTGAGATGGATTCCTTCTGCTAACATCACACCTGGGTCTGTAATTGTTTAGAGAAGCTGAAATTATATGAAGGTTTGCAAGCAGGAGATACTGTCTGACCTCAGTATCTGACTGACTCATCTCAGTGTGTGTCTAAGCATGGGTGGGCTTCATCACTTTGTACCTACAATAGATATGTGGCAGCAGCAGTAGCTGTATCTCACCTGGACCTGTGCCAAAGTTAGGGCTGTGCCAACCACTAAACAAGCGACAGAGGCTTTCTATGAACCCCTTTCCCATCCCAAAGGGAAGAGAAAGGAAATAAGGTAGAGAGATTGATGGGCTGGGAAAGAAACTAAACTGGCTTTAATGAAAATAATAACAATAAAAATCAAATAGATAGAAAATAACACCAAACACCCTGATGGCAGTGTCATCGTCACCACTGAGCCTGTGGGCAGGCACTGGGGAAGTCCCAGACCAGATTCAGTTGCAGGCAGCAACAGGATTCAGTAACTGGATTGAGGAGCTGGATTCAGGAATGCATGGACTGGGACTGAAAGCAGAACAGACAGCGCCCTTCTCAGATGCTGACCTTCTCAAAAGAGAGATCTTGATCCTGGTGATCTCTCAGCTTTACATTGAATTTTATATCCATATGATGGAATCCCTTGTTTGTCATTTTAGGGTCACCTGTCCTGTCTGCTCCTCCCTGCAGGTGCCACCACTGTCTTACCCCACCCCAATGCAGGACGCAAGACTTAGCAGCCACCTTAGTCTCCACAGGAGCGTGTCTAAGCCAGAGCCTTTCTGATCTCTCATGAAAGACAGGTTTACCAGAGCACAGACAGGCTTTTTTCAGTCACCTTCCTGCATATGGATTGTTACATTGTAGATAAATTGTCCAAGAAAGGAAAGAAAGCAGTCTTGGGAAACAAAAATAGCTCCGTTACATCCACTACAGAGAACAGTGCCTCTCCCAATGTATATGTGCCTGCTTGCAGGCAGGACACTGCACTGGGGTCTGTACACAAAGTGTTCAACCATTTAGAGGATGATGTTGATTCATTTGTCTTTTGCGGATCCGCAGCCACACTTAGGAAATGTTGGTATTTAGGCTGCTTGTCTCCCAGAAAATCAATATGTACATTGAGTTCTCTGAGGTCACATTCCCTCTTCATGTGCCTTATTACCCAAAATGTTTTCAAGGAGGTGTAACAGGAAATGCTTCTTGTTAGACAGAACTAATGCCACCAGCTGCTTCCTCTGTGGTGTCTGCAGACCCGTATCTGCAGTCCACCCTTGTGGGGATGCTCATCCTGTTTCCATATTTCTGTCTGGGAGGAAAGAGGGGAACTTGTCCTTTCCTTTTTTGGCTGACCCCAGAACAAAGAGTTCTGAGCTGAAGGAAGTGCAGATAAACTCACCCACAACACCTAAAACTCACTCCTAATGCAGACCTGATCTTGCGACTCCACTCTTATTTCAAAATAACAGTAAGCAGGTAAATCATAGAATCATGGGATGTTTTAGGCAGGAAAAAAACTAAGATCCCTGAGTCAAACCATTAAACCAATATTGCCAAGTCTGGTGCTAAACCATGTCCCTCAGCACCACATCTACACATCTCTGAAATCCTTTCAGGGATGAGGACTCCACCACTGCCCTAGGCAGCTTGTTTCAAGGCTTGACAACCCTTTCAGGGTAGGCTATTTTCCTAACATCCAGCCTAAACCTCCCCTGGTGCAATCTGAGGTCACTTCCTCTTGTCCTATCACTTGTTACGTGGGAGAAGACATCAACACCCACCCCACTACAACCTCCTGTCAGGTAGCTGTAGAGAGCAAGAAGGTCTCCTCTCAGCCTCCTCAAAGCTAAACAACAAATGGTTATATTTGGAAATACAGTTAAGAGAAGAGTAGGGGCAGGGCACAGAAGCAGGTGTCAGACAGTTCTAACAATATCAGATTAAAATTCGTATGACAACATTTTGTTGATTTAAATTTGGATCCCAAGCTGATCTTCACCTATGCAATATTTTCCCCTCACACAAGCAGAAATGGTTAAACCAATGAGTAAGTCACTGGAATCTTACAAAGACATTGACACTCACGGTGGCCTACAAAATTTGTTTGGAGAGGTGGAGAAGTATGTAGTGAAATTACCTGGAGTTTGAATGTTCTAATTATGAACTTGAAATCAAAGACTAAATCTTGAAGTAATTCTCATATAACTAAAATTAAAAAGGAAGGAAAACAGAAAGTTCAGAATAGTGACACTGTACTCTAGTGCATCTGAATGTGCAACATAAGATTTACCCTCCTGTGTTTATAAAGCTGTTTTGCACATCCAAATAAATGCAGCTGTGTTTACTCCAGAGAGCAGACTTCCAGATATATACATGCACAGCTCCAGATATACATTTGAGCACCTTATTACATTACACTTTTCCATTACATTTTTCTTACACTTAAAATTTGATGCCCCAGAAAACCTCTGGAATACACCCCAGCACATTCAGCACTCACCCAAATGATAACAATCTGAAGTCCTAAGGGCCACACAGATTTGAAAAGCTGTGATATCACCTCCATGTTTTGCCTGGAATGAGAGGAGTCTTTCAGACTGGAAGGATTTAAGCTACAGGTTCAGCACTTGAATTGATACCATTCTTTCAGTAATATGATATAATTGTGGAATCTTAGACCTCATAATAACTTCAAACTGCACTAAAAATTAGCAGCTCCAGAAGAAACTGGTACTTTTGCAAACAGACAATGTCTGCTTCTAAGGATAATCATGAAGGTATGCCAAAAAATCTGGTAGTGATACACACAGAAAGGCACTGGACTGGAAGTATCTGCTGGTTTTCTATTTCACAGCCCCCTCATCATTAAATAGCAGCTCTCATTAATAAAAATGCCAAAGACATTAAAAGCATAGAGTGATAAACTTGAAAGTATAAATACCACCATTCACTCTGCAGCCTGCTTTTCAGACACCAACAGCACTACTGTACTCTTGGAGACGTGGGCTATAGCACTGTCACCAGTTAGGGCTGGCCTGACCACTGGACCAGTGCCAAATGCTCTCTGTTCATCCCTGTGCCTTCCCAAAGGGAAGGAGACTCCTGGGTTGGGAAAGAAACTAAACCACCTTTAATGAAAATAATAACAATGACATTAAATAGATCTAAGTAGATACAAACCAATATCAAACTTAACTCCCTGGTGGCAATGGAATCACTGTCACCACCGATGCTGGGGGAAGACATTGGGGAGTTCCCAGACTGGACTCAGCAGCAGATGAGTGATGTGATTGCTATGATGGCGGTTGGGTTTGATCTTGCTTGGTATCTATTCATACAGATACTATTTTATTGTTGTTATTGTCATTAAAGCTGGTTTAGTTTTCTTTCCCAACCAATCAGTCTCTCTCCCTTATTCCGTTTCTCTTTCCTTTGGGAAGGGAGAGTGGTCCATAGAAAACATCTGTCACTTGTCTAATGGCTCATCCAGCCCTAACCCTTGACATATAGAAAGCCTGTTCTCTGTAAAGGATCAGATGTTTTATTCTAATTGATTTTTAAGCTGCATCAAGTCGTCAAGCCAACAGACACTTATCTTTATTGACAAATAAGTCAGAGATAAGTTGGGAATCCTTAAAACATCATTGCTAATTGATCTGATCACAAAAAGAAGTTTGATTGGGTTTTTTTTTTTCCATGAGATGCCTCCATAACATTTTAACACTTTCATAGTGCAGGTAATCTTGAAGAGCAGCATCAAGAACATACCATGACATTTCATTTGTGGGCTGAGAACTTCTCTATAAAGAATGTGCACAAAGGGCACCTTTTAGAAGGTTCCTGGCACCTGAAAGTGGCCCCTGAGGTGCAGATGTAGCCTTACTACCATGAGAGCTTATAGTTAACAGTTTAAAAATGAGGTGTGGAGGGAGAGAGTCCAGCATTGAACCTTTTCCGGCGCACACACTGAGGCACTGTACTGCATATATATCCAGCAGAACCCTCCTTCAGCTTGTAAAGTCTGATCCCATACCAGGCATACTTCATGGAAACAGTTTAAAAATAAGTTTTCCCAGTGAATAGCAGGTGGGACTACCCCACAAAATCCTTTTTGGCTTGAGGCACAAACCTGCTGAAATACTTCACCCAAAAGAACGATAAAAGAAAGTTTGGTCATAGCCTGACTGGTGTTTGGGCAGAGCCAGATAACTCTAATGTTTTATGGAGCAACCTGCCTCACTCTGGGTTGTTTACACTGTGTGTGTGACAACCAGCTGACACAGCCATTTTCTCTGCTAGGTGGTCTCACAAGCTCTCCTCCAGAGACAGACCGAAGACCCACTGTATACATCAAGTTGTATCTATTAGATGAAAATACCTCGTTTGTTGCAACTGAAAGACCCTTTCTTTAACGAGCAGGTGACTCAACAACTGATAAAGTTCAAAGAGTCAGTGATAATGAAGTCAGGAATAAGCAACCTGCACACCCTGGGGTAGTCACCAAAGGAAAGCAGGAGGGGATTTGGCAACAACGTTGCCTTCAGTGTGCTAGTACAGAGGACGATTAAGTAACAGAATTCCTGGCTTGGGCATTTACCTACTTCTCATCCTGTAGAAGTGCTAAAGTAGGGTTTGAGTCCATGTTAGCTGCAGTCTAGAGCAAACAACATTACTGGCAGGACAGTAATGAGGGTGTTTGAAGTGGTCTAGATTTACACTACCACATTGAAGCCCATTTCTCCTGCACATTGACTCAAAATAATGCTGACCTCACTGTATTTACCCTGGTAGGATTGTTAGGGTTGCTGTTAAGGTGGACTCAAACCCTACTTTAGCATTCTACAGAATGAAAAGTAGGTAAATGCCCAAACCAGGAATTCTGTTACTTAATCATCCTCTGTACTAAAATAAGACAAGAGAATCACAGAATCCCAACATGGTGAGGGTTGGAAGGGACCTCTGGAGATAACCTAGTCCAACACCACTACTAGAGCAGGATCACCTAGAGCAGGTTGCCCAGGATTGCAATGTACAGGCAGGTTTTACAAGTCTCCAGAGAAGGAGACTCCACAATCTCAGGCTACCCTGAGTAACTCTTCACAAGGTTTCATGATGTTTAGAGAATCTCCCATGCTGCAGCATGTGGATGCTCTGCTATGCTATAAATGCTTTGGTTTCATTAACACAATTTAGTGCCATTTTACCTTCTATTTAATTTGTATGACAAAGTAGACACTCTAATACACTCACATGTACCATAAACCTTGGCAGCATGACCAGACTGCTATCATCACACACAGCAAACTAGCACTTCGCCATATGACATCTAAAATCTAGCCAACTTGATCATCAAGGTTTTGCTTGGTCTACAACCCTTTACAACCCCACAGCAAAATGGCAGTTAATTGCTATTAATCAATAAATTGTAAGTTTAAGAAAAATATCTCTAGTCAAGCAGTTAGCAGAAGGATCTGGTTTGAGCTGGGAAGAATTATTTCTGTTCAGTGATTGGACTTCTCATCTCAGTCTCCGCTCAATGAGGGCACCTCCTGAAATTCAGAGCAGGTTTGCGCAGCCAGGGGCTGCTGCTAGCAGTAAGAGCACTGATAGGGAGAGTTACTGCCAAGAGCTGGGCTGCAGAAAGGCTCTAGTATAGACTTGCTCCTGTGCAGACTAAGGTCACTGCCACATCTTGTGCCACACCTCGGGGTGCAGAAAGTTAGAGGTGGCACCTGACAGAAGGAGCAGACTGGGCAAGTGACCCTAAGCTGACCAATCAGGGGTTTGGGTTCCATATTGATTTGTATCTATTTCATTTTTATTGTTATTTTTTCCATTTATTTATTTGATTTTCCTTTCCCAACCCATCAGTTTCTCTCCCTTATTCCCTTTCTCTGCCCTTTGGGAAGGCAGAGGGGCTCTTAGAGAGCCTCTGTAATTGGTCTAGTACCCAGCCCAGCCCTAAGCCTTGACAGATCATTCCTTCTTCTTCTCTAATTTTAAGATTAAATGTTTTATAAGCTCACACTACGTCTTTTAAATGTTTTGTAAGCTCACTTTACGTCTTCTTTCACATAAACCTGCACACAAATTGGTATTTTCTGTGCATTAGGTAATGCTGTAGGCTCTTGTGTTTATTTTTCTGTGTTGTTTTCAGCAAACCTTAACAGCATTGATGGCAGGCAACACTTTTAAATCAATTTCTTATTCGTAGTACAAGTTGGCTGGCATCCATGAAAAAAACGCAAAAGCAAAGACAAAGTCAGAAGGTTCCAGTCACTTCTAGCTGAACAGATTCACTCCCATTAATCTCTGGAGGAACAGGATGACAGCAGGACCACACTGGAGGGAGATGAGGTACCTGAGAAGAGAGCACCCGGGTGTGGAAGTGCCCTGGCACTGGAGCACTCAGACAAACACTGCTGATCTGCCAAGTGCTAAGTTTTTCCAGTTGCTAAACTGATTGAAACAAGTTTGTTTTGTGTTAATGCTTATTCACAATGCTACATAAGGGGAACTTGGACTTCTACAATGTCGTGCTTGGCTAGAGAAATCTTCTCATGGCCTGACTGCCATTAACTTGCACAGCACTCACAGTCATGCAATCCCACTGCAGTCAGTGGCAGATGGGCTTAGTCCTGTAGGAACGTGAGGAAAAAAGAGGCGCAGAAATATCACTGTTTAAATGTTCAAGAACTTGTACCTAAAGGATGGGTGGGCGGAGTGGGAGGGAAAATGGCCCCATGCTATGAAAACATTAAAAATTAAGCCCTGATGGCAAATAGCAAAGACAATTGCATCATGAAATGTGGGTTTTGAGGGATGTGACATGGAAGAGCACAGAAATAAATAATAAAATACTGAAGATACCTCCCTTTTCACTACTCACTTAAGAAAAGAAGCAATATAATACCAAGAACTTATAGTAGTGCAGTTATTAATCAGACAGAAAAGAAAAATGAGAAGGCATGATTAAAGACAAAAGTGAGACAGAAGGGGTTGAATTAACTGGAGAGTCAGTCTCCTCCATTTGGATGAGAAAAATAGGTTAGATAAAACTCTGAGGTACTGTGGGAGGCTTGTGAGCTGACAGAATAAACTGACATGTTAATCATAAAATCATAGAAAGGATTGGACTGGAAGGCAGCTCCAAAGGTCATCTATTCCAGACCCTTTGCAGAAAGCAGAAAATGTTGATAATGTTCCCAGTAACTTAGTTTAATCACAGAATCACAGAATTGTAGAATAGGTAGATGTTGGAAGGGACCTCTGGAGACCTAGTCCAAATCTCCATTAAAGCAGGGTCACCCACAGCAGACTGCCCAGGATCTCAACATCTAGTTGGGTTTGGAATCTCTCCAGAGAAGGAGACAACCACAGCCTCTCTGGGTAGCCTGATCCAGTGCTCCAGGCACCCTTAGGAAAAGAATTTTTTCATATTCAGATAAAACCTACAGTGCTCTAGTCCACATCTCCTGTCCCTTGTCCTATCACTGGTCACCACTGAAAAGAGTCTGTCCCTATCCTCTTGATGCCCACCCTTTGGATATAGGTAAGCACTGACAAGATCCCCTCTCAGTCTGCTGTTCCCCAGGCTAAACAGCTGAAGGGTTCTCAGACTTTCCTCCTCACAGAGATGCTCCAGCCCCATTAGCATTTTAGTAGCCTCTGCTGAACTCTCTCCAGTAGTTTCTTATCTCTCCTGAACTTGGGAGCCCAAAACTGGACCCAGTAATTCAGATGAGGCCTCACTAGGGCAGAGTAGAAGCAGAGTAAAGCACCTCATAGTTTGCACTCACTTTTATTTTCTGGTTGTCCATGCTGCACAGCAGAGCTCTCAGGACTTGCTGATCAAAACTCTTTTTATTGGAATTCTTCTATCAAGGAATGTAAACAGTTCTGTCAGCCTTCTGATTTTACCATAGGGTACATTTTGTGGCTTTTTAAAAAACAGAATCTAAATGTAAATCTAACATGAAATCCACAAAAATCTTTCAAACCTGCCTCTGTCTGTGTGAAATGGATCTCTGCAGAGAAACACTGGATCAGTTGTTCTAAAACTGACACCTCGTTCTTTTTAAGTTACAGAGCAACAAAGATGAAATACAGAATAGATACAGTGGGCACTGGAACATCTCTTTGATGAGATGATCTCCTAGGCTGAGAGATCTGGGGCTGTCTAGCCTCAAGAAGATTGAGAGGGGATCTCATGAATGCTATTGAATATCTTAAGAGTGGGGGATCAAGAGAATGGGATTAGACTCTTTCAGTGGTGCTCGGCAACAGGACAAGGGGCAACAGGAACAAACTGGAACACAGGAGGTTCCATCCAAACATAAGGAAAAAAAATCTTTCTTCTGAGGGTGCTGGAGCACAGAAGCAGGCTGCCCAGAGAGGTTGTGGGGTCTCCTCCTCTGGAGAGATTCTAAACACACCTGGACATTGCGATCCTGGGCAACCTGCTCTGGTGATCCTGCTATAGAAATCATGTTGGACTACGTGATCTCCCAGGTCTCTTCCAACCCCTACCATTCCTCTGAAACACTTCTGGATGACACTTTGGCATTGGACAATAAGATAAGAGGACTCAGATTTAGGTAGGTTAGGCATCTTTATTTCAGGAACTGGCTGGGCAACAGCCCACACATGGGAGTTGGTGAGTGATTGCCTTTGTACCACTGTTTTCTGATCTTTCCCTCTTCTTCCTCTCCTCCTTTAATTATTAAAGAATTTTTATCTCAATCCATGAGTGTTCTTGCTTTTCCTCTTCCTCTTCCCTCATAGCACTAGGGAATGTGGGGGCAGTGAGTGAGTGGCTATGTGGTGCTGAGCTGCTTATTGGGATTAACCCACAACAAAGGCAGAGTTTCACGGTGGAGAGGAGTCTCTTTTAAATGTCACTTTGTAACATGAGTCAACCTGATTTGCTGCCAGGATGATTTTGAATTTAAAAGAGATTATACCAAAATGTGCCCATGTGCCGTGTCTCAGATGACAAGACCTGGCTGCCTGCCCCTTCACATCTGTTACAAATGTGCACCCCCAGAAAGTAATGAAAATCCTATAACCACAGCCTCAATATTTTATTTTCACAGCAAACAAGAAGCCTTTTCATGAGCTGAGCAATGACTTTAGATCAAATGTGAGGCTTGCAGGATGGGAACAAGGATAATAACTGACAGATGACCTCATAGAAGGATTTGTAAACTTGAGTGCAGTAGATGGGGGCAGAGAGAAGAGATAAAAGGAAAAGAAAACATAAACAAGCATTAAGACAGTTTGCAGTTTGGCTTTCACCCCTAGTTGGATATTTAGTTTCAGAGGGACTAGAAAGCATAAACAGAAGTGGCCAGACATAACAAGTTCTCAGTTATGAAAGAAGATTCAGGGAGAAAAAAGCAGAAAGTAATCATAACCATCCCCACCTCTAGGACAGCAGACTATCTGGTGAGGACAGAGTAGAAAAACAAGGAGAGAATTTGGACCCAGGCTAGACCTGTGAGTATCTACATCTTCCATTTATGTTCTTTCCAAGAGGCCTGACTTTCTCAAATGACGACTAGTTCCAACTTCAGTTTAAATCTGTTACTTATTCATGCATTTAGATGCTTAATTTTAGACATCTGGTTAGCAAATATCAGCCTTGGACCACACGATAAATAACATCAGGATTTTGCAGCCCTGCTTTGTATACTCAGAGCAAACAGAAGAATGATTTTCAGTTTTGAAGCCTCTGAGTTCTCCAAAACATTTTTTTCTGCCCTGAGGTATACTGATGACAAGGGTGCTTGTCCACAGTGCATTCATCATCTTCTCCATTTTTCCTCTCCTATTCATCACTCCTTTTCAAGACACTCTGATCTCAACCCCTCCAAGTTCTCTGGAGAACTGAGGTGTGATTGTTCATGATCCTGCATCACTACAGAGCAACAATAGCTACCAGTATTTTAATCACAGAACTGAGGATCTGTAGGAGAGCAGAATGGGGAAAAAGGACCTGAGGGTCCTGGTGGGCAGAAGGATAACCATGAGCCACCAGTGAGTCCTTGGGACCAAGAAGCCAAATGGTATTCTGGGGTGTATTTGAAGGGGTGTGGTGAGTAGGTCAAGAGAGATTCTTCTCCCCCTCTGCTCTGCCCTGGTGAGGTCCCACCAGGAATACTGTGCCCAGTTCTGGGCCACTTAGTTCAGGAAGGACTGGGAGCTGCTTGAGAGAGCAGGGAAATGCTTGAGAGAGTCCAGTGCAGAGCCACAAAGACAATGAAAGGAATGGAACTTATGAGGAAAGGTTGAGGGAGCTGAGGCTCTTTAGCTTGGAGGAGATTGAGGGGTGACCTCATTAATGTTTTTAAATATGTGAGGAGGACAGAGCCAGGCCCTTCTCAGTGATGTCCAATGATAGGACAAGGGGCAATGGATGCAAGCTGGAAGATAGAAGGTTTCACGTGAATATCAGGAAAAACATTCTTCACTGTGAGGGTGACAGAACACTGGAGCAGGCTGCCCAGAGACCTTGTACAGTCTCCTTCTTTAGAGACATTCAAAACCCACCTGGACATGTTCCTGTGTGACCTATTCTAGGTGATCCTGTTCTGGCTGGGGGTTCGTCTAGATCTTTTGAGGCCTCTTCCAACTCCTAACATTCTCTGATTTTGTGACTGTCACAAAGCTTTCATCCACATACAAGGTATGCTTTTTATAAACATCTGCCCTCTAGCAAAGCAACACAGACATTTTAGAACAAAATCTAGTTAAAGGAAAAAACGTAGAGACAGGGATGAGAGAATGGGGAGGTTTAGTCTAGATATTAGAGGAAACTTCTTCACTGACAGAATTCTCAAACACTGGAACAGGCTTCCCAGGGAGGTGATTGAATCCCCATCCCCGAAGATGCAGAGATGTGGTGCTGAGGGACATGGTTTAGCACCAGACTTGGTAGAGTTAGATAATGGTTGGACTCACTGATCTTAAAGGTCTTTTCCAACCAGAATGATTCTATGGTTCTACAAAATAACTACAAGCATGAGTCATCTCTCTTAAGCACTGCAGGAACTTCTCCAGCTCTCAGTTCATGAGAGTAATGTAAGGTTCTACAGTTTCCCTCCTTCACCTCTCTGTTACGAAACTGAAGCTGTTGCTCTGAGATACTGGTGTTATATAAGTTATCTAGATCATGTGTTATGTACAACCTTGTTGATAAACAGCAATATCACACACAAAACCAGGCATGTAAGGACACAAAACTTCATTAGACCTAGAGACTTTCCACTGGGAAAAATGCCAAGATCAAATCTGAAGACAACAGCGAAGAAATTCGCTGAGTTTAGATCAGCTCTGTTCTGAAGCAAAAGTTCAGTGGTACAACCTTCAACTATTAGAGTGGAAAATTACACCTATTTTAAAAATAAAGAAAGGAAAAAAACAGTAACAAAGCACCACCTGATGTCCCAAGAGCATCAAAGCTATCTTAAGTTCATCATTTATTCTTTATAATCATATGAAATTTCATTGAGAAGTTGATGTTCTCCATACTTCTATGTAAGTATTTACACAGAGATAGAGGTACAAATATATTGATGACTTCTGCTAAAGTTATGAATTATGTGTATTCTAATTTACCTTCCCTTAATCCAGGATTAGGTGAGATACTTCTGTGGTATTCTGCTTTTAAACCTATAAAATATACTATTCGTGTGAGAATTCTCTTTATTTCAATGCTAATTTATGAATTTGTACTGGACAACAGTCTCCAAGACATCTCAGTTTGTTCTATCAGTGGTCCAGCTCCCCAAGACATCTAAGAAAATGATTACATTTTCATTCATGTGTCTTTAATATAAAGTAATACACTTTGAAGAATGAGATACACTTGCCTTGAGACATCAAGTGTTTGCCTCTGACATATAACTTTCATTTCTGACTGATAGCTTTCATTCTCTCTAGTTCTGAGCTCTGGATTTTTCTATACTAATCAATATCACACCTATTACTTTAAAACACAGATGTTGCTATTTGAGGTTTCAGGAATATTTTCTAAGCAAAGCTTCATCTCTAAGTCCCAGACGTTGCACTGTAGAAAAACCCAGCAGAGCCATAAAACAAGGTGTGCATTGTGGATTACACAGATGCATTACCTATGACCCCAGCTCATCTAGCTGCTAGGTTAACAGGTCACTGGCGTGGAGCCACCAAGTTTCAGAGAATAGCCTCTCTCATGGTATTTTGATATTTCCCCTTCTGGATTCATCCCAACAGGGAGGTGCTGGAGCAGATGAAAACTGGGAGTGGAGCTGGGAAGCTAACCAAACGATTTCAAACCTCAAATGTTTAGGTTAGATGCTTATGTGGTCTTAACCAGCTCACCCATTCCTAAATACTACAGCATTAGGAATTATGATTTAAAATTATAGGAATGATACAACAGTGCCAGCCACTGTTGAGAGTGTTCCACGTTTCTTACAGTCACTTCTGCACTAAGTGAATACTTTGGGCATAGTTATAGCCCTAACATTTTGCCTTTTCCCAGTTTTTTCAAGTCACTGCAGACTACCTGGGCACAATGTCCATTTGCTGTCCATGTTCCTCAGCTGCTGGAGGAATAAGTCAAATAGGTTCTGCTAAATACTCAGATATCAATCACAGAACCATAGAACAGTTTTGGTTGGAAAAGATCTTTAAGATCAAGTCCAACCATTATCTCACTCTACTAAATGGTACCAAACCATGTCCTTTAGCACCACCTCATTGTGTGCTGGCAAACTCCCTGTATTCCAGCAGAGAACATGGCACTACCACATGGACCAGCACAGTTCAGGACTCACTCCAGATAAAAGTAAATGAATACTTTTGAACAAGATCTTGGTTTTGGATGCATGAGATCTATCTGTGTGAAAAGACAGCATTCATTCTTGTGTGGGAAGAGGATATCTTGCAGTGCTTTTAAAACACATTTACTGCAGAGTTTTTACTGCTAAAACTAGATATTTTAGTTTCAGGGCTTTTTTAACCACAAACAAAACTACAGTACCAAACAAAGAAAATAAAAATAAGAGTCTGTCTATTCAAACAGAATAAATTGATTTTTCCTTTCTTATTCAGGCTGACAAGACTGTTGGCACATTAATATCAGTGGCACCCAGCCACCACCCCTGGCCCGTGAGACCACAGAAGATCACTGGGGTCTGCCTTTCCTGCCTGCTCCTGTTGTCATCACAGCTCAGCAACACTATTTTAACACCAGATTACTTACAGGTTACAGCGGTGACACCTCTGTTCACTTGATTATTGTCCCTTTTTGTGCTGGGCACAGGACTGCAGATGCTGGCAGCAGCGGCCTGCAGGGGCAGCTGCCATGAGGGCCGCCTGAGGACTGCCGGTTCCGGGCAGTTCCAACAGGCCCAGGGCGGGGCTCAGCTCAGCCCCTCAGAGAAGGCGGTGGCACCTCTGGAAAACATTTAAATAAAGGGGGAAATACCCCTCAGGGAAGGCAGTGGCACCTCTGGAAAACATTTAAATAAAGGGGGAAATACCCCTCAGGGAAGGCAGTGGCACCTCTGGAAAACATATTTGAATAAAAGGGGAAATACCTCTCAGAGAAGATGGTGACACCTCTGGAAAATGTATTTAAATAAAGGGGGAAACACTGCTTGAGAGTGATGAATAAAGGGGGGTAGGGTGGGGGAGAAGTGTAAGAAATAGCTCTGCAAACACCATGTGCAGAGGAGAAGGAGGGAGAGGAGGTGCTCCTGGCACTCTGCAGCTGGAGAGGGACAGTCAAAGCTCACCCCTGCATTTACCACTCTCTCTCACTTTGGAGTGGTTAGTGGATAATCTACAGATCACACTTTAACACAGAATATGGTAAATATTCTGGATATTTTACACATCAGACTTCTACATAGAATCATTGAGCCAGGGAACATTTTGGGTTGGAAGGGAACTTTAAAGGTCATCTAGGCCAACCTCCTTGCAGTGAACAAAGACATCTACTTGGTCAGGTTGCTGGGAGCCCCATTCGACCTGACCTGCAATGTGCAAAGCTAATTGTCCATTAGAAAATAAGAAAGCAGGAAAAGGGCTAAAAAAGCCTGGAGTGTTTTCCATGAGTGAAAGCTCTGAGCTAGGGAGAGCAACCCCATGGAAGGACATCATCTGCAGAGCACAGCTACATGGCTGCCACTGCCAGTTGTGCCTGCAAGGCCCAGCCACAGGCCCTGGGGCCCAAAAGGGTTTAAAAATATAATTCCTTCCATTCTGTTTTACTGTGGACATTTTAAACTGCATTAAGAGGCAACTACAAGTGTTTTGAATCATTATGCTATCAGACTTTCGATTTGCCAGGCCGCGGATGGGAAACCTGAAAGCATTCAATAATGTTTCGATATTTAAGTGCATAATGCAGAAGAAACAAGTGTTTGCTTTATCGATACAGGATAAAGTGTGACCATGGATTGAGCAAATCAAATCATAAATCACAAAGTTCAGGCTAGTCTCATCATCCCAGCACCATACTGAGTAAGAATCACTAATGTATTTGGACTAATCCCTGATAATAGTAAAAAGTAAAATAAAATCCTTCATTGTTCAGTGCTAAAAATCTGAACTGGGGAATGATACCAAAGTGTGGGGTTTTACAGCAAAACTGACAAATGCTACAGAAATTGACCATGTTCCTCAGCACCACATCTACAAATCTTTAAATGCCTCCATGGATGACAACAACACCACTTCCCTGGACAGCCTGTTCCAGGGCTTGGCTAGCCTTTTGGGGAAGAAATCTTTTCCTAATGTCCAATCCAAGCATCTCCTAGTGCAACTTGAGACCATTTCTTCTTGTCCTATACCTTATCATGTGGGAGAAGAGGCTGACCCCCACCTTGCTACAATGTCCTTTGAAATTGCAAAGAGTGAGAAGGGCTCATAAATGTTTAGCAGTTTTTAAAACTCCTTCTCCTACAAACTGTTCTGTTTCCATTAAAGGAATACTTTGGCCAAATAACCTCTCACAGAACTCCAGTTTCTCCTAAAAATTAAAGCACAGCTTCTGAAAGTTAAAGGACAAAGTGATTGGTATAAAAGAGGTGTAATGGTAAATAAGATGTTACAGAATTTTCTCTCTTGAGTCTTCATGCACTTAGAAGTGCAAATTTGCTGGAGTAGCTTTGATTACAAGTGTAGATTCCACATAGAAACAATTCTACCAAGAAAATTCGAGTGATGAGGTATCTGCAGAAAGATTAAATGCTTCAAAGTTCTTTTTTGAAACCCTTTTTCTTTTTTTTACTCTAGGAACTGCCAGAATTTCTTTTGAATACCTTCAACATTACCAAGCAAAATTTTCATGTCAGGTGAGATCTTAAAACTGAAGACAAGATTTATCTATTTATTGTCACCAAGAAGATTTGAAATAAAGTCTTATTAATATACCCAAAACATCTTGTAATTAAAAACTTTCCCCCCACCACAAAACCCAGAAAATCTGGACAGTTGTAGACACAAGGCTTAAGAACTACAAGAATGGTGATCAGTGTGGGTTAGAGAGGAGCATCAGCCACAGTGTAAGAGGTTTGTGGTTTTGAGGCAACAGTTTTCATGTAGTCCTGTGGGTGATTTGCCTTTGTGGAAGTTGCTGAGAGTTTAGGAGTGCAAATGCTAGGCTATAGGATTTATACCTTAGCAAATCATAACAAAACCCTGCAGATATTTCTCACAGTTATTTCATTTGGGAACGATGATATTTCTTATTCATTTTCTAGTCTGCTTCTTGAAAACTACTTTTTGAGCCCTCTCTTCACAAAGTGATTCTAGAAATTCCTATGTCAGGAGGAGCTCAAGTATCTTGGAAAGGAAACACACAGACAGGATAATTAGCTACAAAAATGTACCTTAAATATTATCTTTCAGCAGTAACTTTTATGACTCCAAGGTAAAAAAATAATCTCTACTGATTTTAAATTGAATTTGTGGTGCCTTCCACAATCAGGAGTGAGCAAACATGCTTCATTCTTCCTTCACGTTTTTTTCTTGCAGGATGTATCTGAAAAGACACTCTGCTGCACAGCACTAACTTTGAGGACAGGCTGAGAGAGTTGGGGCGTTCAGCCTGGAGAAGACAAAGCTCAGAGGAGACCTAACAGTGACCTTCCAATACTTAATGGGAGTCTATCAGAAAGATGGGAACAATCTTCTGAGCAAGGCCTCTTGTGGCGGGACAAGGAGTAGTGATGGTTTTAAACTAAAAGAAGGAAAATTTAGATTAGATAGAAGGAAAGAATTTTTTACACTTAGGGTGGTGAGACACTGGCCCAGGTTTCCTAGAGAGGTGGTAGTTGTCTCATCCCCTGGAATATTACAGGTCAAGTTGGCTGCAGCTCTGAGCAACCTGATTTAGTTGCATATGTTCCTGCTGACTGCAGGGGAATTGAACTAGATGAATTTTAACGGTCCCTTTCAACCCAAATTATTCTGTAATTAGTTAATAATTAGCTGTCTCTGGAACAGAGTATCTTTTATGCTGTGTTTCCTTGAGCACATACAACATTTCTTAATTCCTGTTTTTAGACATTTTCTGCCATAAATATTTACACATGAAACTGACAGTAGAGAGGAAGAAGGAGATAATTCTTCCCAACTCTGATTCTAAAAAAGGATTTTGCTTACAGCAAATACCTATAATGCAACCATCCACTTTTCTGCGTGCCATTTGATCCAAGAGGAAATAATGTGTGAGTGCACAAACCAGAACTGCAATGCTCTATAGTCTTTAGATGGCAACAAAGAATAATGCCTACACTTACTGTGAGGGAATAATAAGGGAGATCAGTTAAGCCCAGGGGAAAAAAAAAAACAACCCAAAAACACAAGCAAACCAGCCATTATCATTGTTGTCCAAAACACCAGCAGGTTTTAAGGACATTTTTGAAGGAATGAGGTTTGGTCTTATTCTTAAAACAAAAGGGATTTAAAAATAAAGGAGTTTAATCATAAATCTATTTACATATGTGTATATGGATGTATAAAATTTCCCAGCACAGTAGTAAGCATAATAGACACACAGTGAGGGGCTGGGGGGTAATGGGTTCAAACTGAAAGATCGATCGAGATTGGACTGTAAGAAGAAATTCTTCCCCATAAGGGTGATGAGGCACTGGAACAGGTTGCTCAGAGAAGTTGTGGAGGCTCCAAGTGTTCAAAGCCAGGTCAGATGGTGCCTTGAGGAAGCTAATGTATCAGGAAGCATCTCTGCCCATGGCAAGGGGTTGGAACTAGATGATCTTTAACACCCCTTCCACCCCAAAAATACTATGATTCTACAATAATCTGTCTGGTCTTGCTGAAATACCAGCCCAGAAACACCAGCCCATCACTGTGAGACTAGCAGGACAAAGAACTAAGAAGAAATACGAGAGATATAGCTTAACGACTAAATATTTTATTAACAAACAGAACCCTTTAAAGTGTCCTCACACTCTGATGTGGATGTTGCTTTATCTTCCCTATAGGGATTATATTCATTTTGGTGTTTCATATAAAACTGTGATTTAATACAGAATCTCTGTGGGTTGTTGAGGTTAAAATGCATTCATGGTGAATGCCATCCTCCTCCTAGGAAACAATGGACAATAGGGCATTAGGGAAAATTTCTTCACTGAAAGGGTTGCAAATCCCCAGAACAGGCTGCATAGTGAAGTGGTGGAGTCACCATCACTGGAGGAATTTAGAAGTTGTGTAGATGTGGTGCTGAGGGACATGGTTTAGTGGTGAACTGGCAGTGCTGGGTTAGCGGTTGGACTCAATGATCATAAAGGTTTTTTCCAGCCTAAACTATTCCATGATTCTGTGAGACAGAGACAACAGTAGACATTACTGTGTTTCAGAGAGACGATTCCTTCATAAAACAGAAGTGTGAACAGTGGCATAGAGTTAATTCTTTGTCTTTAAAAGCTTGGCTAAGAAAACCCCAAAACTTTCACAGATGCCTGACTATGCCTCTGCTAAACCACAAGAACTTGCCAGTAGAAAGTATACTCCTGAGAAAAACACATTTTAAGCTTTATGCAAGGTAAGCCACTGTGAGAGTTTCACAATCCTTTTGGGACTCTGCTTTGAAAACAAAACTCATAATACCAATACTGAAAGCCCAATAGCTTTTAAAACTTGTTTGCAAACACTAGAAGTGAAAGAGCTCTTTGTTTTGTTTTCACCAGTAACAGTGGGATTTTTCAAATATCTGTTTATGACTTTTAACAGTCAGCACTGTCTGAGCATGGCTGAAAACAGAAGCACAAAATAATCAATGCACAATGGAATTGTAGAATAGTTTGGGTTGGAAGGGACCTTAAAGATCACCTATTTCCAACCCACATACCACAGGCAGGGACACCTCCTGCTAGACAAGATTCCTCCAGACTCCATCCAACCTGGCTTTGAACATTTTCAGAGTTGAAGCTTCCACAACATTTCTAGGCAACCTTCTTCGTTTTAGCCCCTTCTTGTATTTCTACCTTTCTATCTCTTTGGGACAAGTGGTCATATTTTGCATTCTAGAGGATAAGACAAATAAAGAGTTTTCCTATATTGAAAGCTAAGTATCCCCTGAGAACACCGTTTTTTTCATAGATAGACCAGAAACAGTTTTGTGCTTTCACCACACTAAAAAAATCTATTTGAAATTTCTGACTGAATCCTAGAAGAGCACAAGCCACTCTAGAATATACATGCTCTCAGCCACTAGCATTATATGAGAGCTATAATAACCTGTGGTTTTACTAGGCAGAGGATATTCTTTTTCAAAGATCCTGTCTACTGGGGTCTTCTAGAAGTAAAACTTGCCCTTGTTAACACATGATTAACTGAGATAAGAGCAAAACACCAAACAAACAGAATTAAGCTTTTTGAATAACACTTGGCAGTTATCACTTTGTGATGTTTGTGTGTCAGACTACTGAACTTAAATATACTTTTAACATAGCCCTGTTTGATAGGAAATGCCGTAGGTGTTCTTTTTCACTTTATTTCTGCAAGCAATTCCATGCTCCAAGTCTATCTAGCTGGACTTCACAAATCAACTACTGTTTCAATTCCATTTGAATCTAGAGATCTCTACTTCAGACTGTCAATTTTCCACAGTCCCAGTAGCCACTAAGTCTTTTTCTGAACCTGTTAACATGCAGAAGAGGGAGGTACACAACTGCGTAAGTGAAAATTATGAGCGTGCTATGAGAAGACTTTGATACAGGGATGATTTCTCTTCCATGGGATTTGGTTTCACCTTAGAATATGAAGGATAAAATCTCTCTGCTTGCAGGCACATGTACTTTGTGACTTATTTATCTGAACATAGAGTTTGCCTTCCCAGCAGCAGGAGAGGAAGCCCTTGTCCTGAAAACCTCTGCCAAAGCCAGTGTGTTGCCAGCTCTTGAGATACCTTCTGGAATGTGATCCAAGTTTGGTTCAGGCTGGAGCCAGCTTTGCAACAGCTCCATACAAAAACCACCCCCCAGCTGCCTGTCATGGTCACTTACATCTGAGACAGATAGATCAGAAACTTGGGGCTACTGGAAGAAGTCATCAGGTCTCCCCCACCTTCATATCTGAGCATCCCTGCACTTCATCAATAAATGAGGCACAAAAGGACACTAGACAGCCTCACTCCCTCCTTTGCTTCTTCTAGGAATTAGATAGATCTCAAGTTCTTCCCTCACCATTCAGCTTGCTTCCAAAATAGGAGCTTCTGGACAGGTTTATCCCAGATTACAGGCAGGATCCCACATGGCTGCCTCATGCCTCTAAGCCTTGTAGTGCATATTCCAAAAATCCTAGAGATTAGACTGAGGTATAGTCTGAGAGCTTGCACAACAGGTGAGGGCTGGCTAACTGGGAGGGTGACAGGGAAAACATACATTTAGGAGCAGTACATTTATTGAAGCACCTGGGAGACAATACTAGCACACACAGAAGGAATGGCTTACCAGAGACAATACGAAAAGACAGAAACCATGAGGAGGGGGACAGTCACTCCAAGACTCCCTTTTACTATGCTCTAATGTATGTTCTTGGATTTATCACCCCAGGATGTAGGCCCTGCCTTGGAGAACTGCATCCCTTCCAGCAGCCACCAATGCACTGCAAGATGTTCCAAGCTGACAGAGGAGACTTTTCATCTTCTGGACATCACAACAAATATGGCAACCAGGAGGCAACAGGGAAATCCCAGGAGTAAAATACAGCTCTGTGCTCAGATATATCATGTTTGAGAGGTAGAACTCACTGAGAAGACAACAGTATAATCTTTCTTTTAAAAGTTCTAGGCCAACCTTACACCTTCTAGGATTTATGATCTGTGGTTTCAAGACTTCAAATTGCTGAAGCACACAGTGTTGAGTGATTTATTGTTGTGCTATTCACTGCACATCAAGGCAAGATGTTGCATGAATCATTGCATAACTCACTGCAGAGGACAACTGATGTCCCAAAATATCTGTTGAAGGAGGCAGATACTCAACCATAAAACATTCCCCAAAAGCTATGGAAGAAGTGTAGAGTTAGAATGCCACAGAAACATATGTGGCTCTAAATACAATCATGGAAACTTTTCAGTTGGAAAGAGACCTTTAAGATCGTATGAAATATCTGAAATAATTTCAACAAGTATCTTTTCCATTTAGGATATTTGTTTTTCTTCTTTACAAAAGTTCTTGGTTCTAGAGACTAAAGAAACCCTTAATTTTCTTCACAGGAGTATGTAACTCAATAAGAAAATGTGAGACTTACTTACCAATAGGATTCCAGGCGGATCCTTGTGTTTGTTATCTTGCTTATTTTGCAACACACCTTGTTAATACCAAGGGATTAAATGAGCCTTAATAGGTGTGAAAAATAGGTGTGAAAAATAAAACTAAGTTACTAAATAAACATTGAGAAAGGCCTTAAACATTAAATAGTGGAAGTATTGTTTTTGTTTCTTCATCTCATTTGAGAGGCAAGAAGTTGTGTTTATTTGGCTTTCAATATCCACAGACTTTTGAGGCAATGTCCCAGGGTAGGTGCCCCATTGAGGGTACTAAGTGATGTATTTGAACCTCCTCCACACTCCATTTTGCCCTGTTCCCATTCTTTTTGCATTGGTTACACAGAATCTTCCTGAAGAAATAGCTGATGGTGTTTTCATTTTTTTTTTAAACAAATCTGCCATTTCTTTTGGCCTGTTGAAGGGAGGCAAAGTAGCAAACGTGTCAGTGTTGGGCCTAATATAGTCTGAATGCAGCTTTAAAACCAGCAGTCTGACAAAAGATACAGCAGCACTTTAAGATTTCTCTGGTGTCAAGACAAGCTCAAGGTCTATGCAGACTGCTGCACTTCCAGTTCTGCTGACTCAGCTGTCTGCTATACCAGGCTCATCAGATCAATGAGACCAGTAAAAAACAAGACTAGGAAAAGTCTCTACCTGTGTAGTTTGAAGAATTCAGAGGAAAAAAAATAGATTTAAAGCAAGGGCCTCAGCTTGAGAATCCAGTTCTTAACACATTATATAATGATCTCAAGTCCTCAAATCTATTGATCAGCTAAGGACAATGTGTCAGGTAAGTAATTTCATAAAAGAAATTCAGGCAGACAACAGAGATAACAGAAACTTATTGAAGAAATATCCACATAGAAAGAAATAGTCCAAAATGGACATTCTGACAAAGCAATAAACAAGAAAAACTATTCCAGTGTCCTACCACCCTCATACTGAAGAACTTCTTCTTAAGATCCAGTCTAAACCTACTCTCCCTCAGCATAAAACCATTCTCCCTTATCCTGTTCTAGATACCCTTATGAAAAGTCCCTCTGCAGCCTTCATGTAGGATCCTTTCAGGTATTGGAAGATCATCCACAAAGTCTGCTCTGCTCTAGGCTGGACAACCCTGGCTCCCTCAGCCTATTATCATAGCAGAGATGCCTCATTTAGGTTATGTTAAATGAGACTATAAGGAACAGAAGAGGTAGTTGTTTAATATTAGTAGAGGGGAAATCAATAGAAAAGGCAAATGTACTATGGGAGAGGTAGTAGATGAGTGGAACAACCTAGCCAGGCATTCTACAGCTGAGAGCTTTTCAATAAATTAACTGAATTTATCTTCCTGACACCTGTACAAAGTAACATTCTCATTTCACAGATGAACAAGCAAATCGCAGAGGGAACATGTGGCTGAGTCATCTACAGAATTCATATCCCACAGGCCTTCCAAGCTAAACTGGAAAAGACTTTTTCAATGTAGTTCAGTGAGTAAATAAGAAAAGAGGCTGAATGTGAGCCAGCGGTGTGCCTAGGTGGCCAAGGCCAACAGTGTCCTGTCTTGTATCAGGAAGTGTGATGAGCATGACCAGAGAAGTGATGGTTCTCTGAACTCAGCACTGGTGAGGCAGCATCTTGGGTCCTAGATTCAGTTCTGGGGCCCTAACTACAAGAAAGACAGGTCCAGAGAAGGACAATGAAGCCGGTGAAAGGTCTGGAGAACAGCTCTTGTGAGCAGCAGCTGAGGGGACTGGAGTTGTTTAGCCTTGAGAAAAGAAGGCTGTGGAGACCTCAACTGCTCTCTACAACTCCCTGAAAGGAGGTTGTAGCAAGGTGGGCATTGGTCTCTGCTCCCAAGTAACTAGTGATATGACAAAAAGAAACAGCCTCAAGCTGCTCCAGGAGGGGTTTAGGTTGGACACTAGAAGAAACGTTTTACTGAAAAGGTTCACATACACAGGACTTGGCTCCCCAGGGAGGTGATTGAATCCCCATCCCTGGAGGACTATAAAAGATGCAGAGATGTGGTGCTGAGGGACATGGTTTAGCACCAGACTTGGTAGAGTTGGATAATGATTGGACTCAATTTAAAGGTCTTTTCCAACCAAAATGGTTCTATGAGGAGAAAAACTGTACATTAGAGAGTATAACTGACCAGAGACATGATTTTCAGTGTCCTTCCATTATAGAATTATAGAATTACAGAGATGGGAACTTGGGAGTTCTGATCTCTGAAGTATCATTGATCCTCACCATCTGTGGGACATACTTGGATCAGGAGGATGTATTTATCTAAATGATTGTACATATTGGCTTGAATGCATTATCAGGCCTGGGCTTGTTTGGCATGCAAATTATTCCTTCAGAAAAGAAAAAACTTGCCTGGAAGAGTGGGGGAAAAAATGAACAAACTCTTGCCTGGAATCAGGATGCTACAGGAACAAAAGTCCAGATCTTGGAACAGACACCCCTGGGGCCTTCCTCAGCTATGAAATATACTCAGTCTATCCCAAATACAGCCACAGATCATCATTATCCAGGTTGAGGGGATGCTGCAGACTACTTTGGTCCACAGTTGATGTTAAAATTGGCTAAGTATTCCTGAAAGCTTCCAGGAATGCAGAGAGTCAGTTTAGTAATTTCCTTCTCACTGTGATGCAGGCAACATCTCATCTCTAAGGAGAAATTCCAGCTGTCATTTCAAAGTTAACATCTTAGACTATTACATCTCTAATTCAGTTTATTATTTTAAAGACTTACCTTGTAGGCATTCGGACAAGGCTTGCAGAGCACTTGGGAGCCATTCCAAATGAGAAATGAAATTAGAAGCTAAGGCTGTAAGAGGAATCTCAGTGTGTTTCCCGATCAGCAGACATACTTTGTTCCACTTCTGCTCCCATAGTCCAAAAGCTCCAGGAAGGGAAGGGATCTGAGTCGACTCTCTGATGCTCACTGTGTCTCTGTGTCTCAAAAACGGCTGACTTCCAATAAGTTAGAGATTCAACAATAAATGTTCTTGACCAAAAATAGTTCGGTGTGCAATTACCAAGCGTGTTTTCCTGTACCGAGGATTCTGTTTTGCTGAATGTCCCAAATGAGAAGATGAACAGAAAAGTGACAGAGTTTCCTAGGGATTGATACAAACTTAAGTCAGGATAGTCCAAACCTGACTGCCAAGAGTTGCAGAGGTTCTTGTCATACTGAGTGGCCAGAAAAGAAAAAAGGCAGATGGAATTCAGTGTTGATAAGTGCAAAGTATTGCACGAGACAAGTCTTTCTAAGCAGATAAAGGTGGTGGGCTGTACATTAGTGCTATGGCTCAGGAACAGAAATTTTGGAGTAAATTAAAACTGCCTCTCCCTGCTCAGCAGTGGTCAAGAACATTTGAGAAACTATTAGAAAAGGAAACAGGAAATCTCTTTAAGCAACTAATAAAGCAAGTGTACCTCCTTCTTGCATATCACAACTGCTCTAAGGAGGCACATGATGAACAGTAGAAATAGAGAGCAAGTTTGGTGAAGAACAATGTGAATAGAACAGCCTTTAGACAAAATGTGGTGAGGACTCTTCAGCTTAAAAATAAATTACTAAGAATTCTATGAAATAGTTCTATAAAACATCTACTGTCCTAGAATATCATTCTAGTCCTTAATGTGTGGATAATGATGAATCTTGGAAGTTCTTAAAGCTCCTTAAGCATGGCTCAAAAGCATGATTGTAAGGCCAAATTATTATAGGAAAATCATGCCATTAAACTGAGATTAAGGGATGTTCCAGCATAATTGTTGTAGAGCACTCCAAATTCCTTCCTTCTTCTCCCACCTCTCCATCTCCAGGGGTTTGAATGGAGAGGAGAAGGTGGTATGAAAAACTGTTCCCCACCACCGACGGACTTGAAGGTAGAACAACAGCAGGTGCCTTTCTCCACACCTGTGCTGAGCTGTGTGGCAGCCCATGCTGGGAATTGGGCTGCTGGTAGGCTGGGTTCTTTGTGCCAAGTGTAAAATGGCAAATGGACACTTTGTCTAGAAGAGCATAAATAGAGCAAGGGAAAAAGGTATGAGGTCCCCACCTTGACAGAGTTCTCACCTTGAAAGAGCTCCCGACAGGACAGGTTCCTGCCTTGGAAGAGTTCTGCCTTGAAAGAGCTCCTGACAGGACAGGTTCCTGCCTTGAAAGAGTTCTGCCTTGACAGAGTTCCTGCCATGACAGAATTCCTGTTTTGGACCGTCCCAGCTTTTGGATGGCTCCTACCTTTTGCACAGGCCTCCCCCTTTTGCACCATTCTGTGCAAATTTAGCAAGCTTAGCAAGTCCTGGGGTCCATTTGAGAGAGCTGCTGTCAGCACCNAGGGATGTTCCAGCATAATTGTTGTAGAGCACTCCAAATTCCTTCCTTCTTCTCCCACCTCTCCATCTCCAGGGGTTTGAATGGAGAGGAGAAGGTGGTATGAAAAACTGTTCCCCACCACCGACGGACTTGAAGGTAGAACAACAGCAGGTGCCTTTCTCCACACCTGTGCTGAGCTGTGTGGCAGCCCATGCTGGGAATTGGGCTGCTGGTAGGCTGGGTTCTTTGTGCCAAGTGTAAAATGGCAAATGGACACTTTGTCTAGAAGAGCATAAATAGAGCAAGGGAAAAAGGTATGAGGTCCCCACCTTGACAGAGTTCTCACCTTGAAAGAGCTCCCGACAGGACAGGTTCCTGCCTTGGAAGAGTTCTGCCTTGAAAGAGCTCCTGACAGGACAGGTTCCTGCCTTGAAAGAGTTCTGCCTTGACAGAGTTCCTGCCATGACAGAATTCCTGTTTTGGACCGTCCCAGCTTTTGGATGGCTCCTACCTTTTGCACAGGCCTCCCCCTTTTGCACCATTCTGTGCAAATTTAGCAAGCTTAGCAAGTCCTGGGGTCCATTTGAGAGAGCTGCTGTCAGCACCCCGGCCTGGCTACTCTCAGACCATACTTCCTCGTTGCTATCATGGCTGGGAAGACACTAATAGTTTGGCTCTCCCCTGCCGCTGCTGAGGCAGCATCGTTCCATGATCATCCCACTTGTGGAAGAAGTGCTTGAGACACTTCTGACTTTGGCAGCTTTTCCCCGCCTTGGGCTTTTGCCATTTGGATCCACTATTGCATATTGCTTGTAGTGTCAGAAGGCAGCCGAGCCACAGAGAAATCCAGCAAGGGATCATCTCCAATTTCCCATCTCACCTCCATGAGTAAAGCCTGCTGCTGCCTTAATTCTCTGCTCTGCCTGATTGATAGTGGGGTAAAGCTGTGTTTGTAGCTTAGCCTTTTCCATTTTCTGACTTCCTAAATCTCTGAATTTGCCCATAACATCCTTTGAAGAATTTCTGAATGAATTAGAGTCTGTGAATAAACCTAAACTAGTTCTGCATATAGTTTGTTATAGTTTCTGTTTTCCTGACTCAGCCACATTAATTCCCTGCCTCCACGACAATAATACAAGCTGAGATAAAACGCAACAGGGTGAACACTCCTGCAGCTTCTTCTCAGTGTCTATTTAACAAGCATATACCTTGTCTCCATCAGATACAGAGGTCCTTCCAAATTCTGTTTTCCATAGCTCAGTTGTCTTGAATGTCATCTGTTTTAACAGCTTCATGGAGAGCGAGATACTTCATTCTGATACAGAATCACACAATGGTGAGGGTTGGAAGAAACCTCTGGAGATCACCTAGTCCAACCCCCACTGCTAAAGCAGGGTCATTCAGACCAGGTTCCTCAGAATCATATCCAGTCAGGTTTGGAAAATCCCCAGTGAAAGAGATTCTGCAAACTCTGGGCAACCTGGTCCAGTTCTCCAGCACCTTCAAAGACATTTTTCTTTATAACATATTCAGAATTTAATAAAATGGGTTGAGTTGGAAGGGACCTTAAAGATCATCTAGTCCCACCCGTCCACGTCCCACCCCCCCACTCTCTGACAGGGACACCTTCCACTACCCAAGGTTGCTCAAGGCCTCATCCAACCTGGCTTTGAACACCTCCAGGGAGGGTGCATCCATGACCCCTTTGAGCAACCTGTTCCAATGTCTCACTACTCTCACTGTACAGAATTGCTTCCTAATCTCCAGTCTAAGTCTGTCCCACTCAAGCTTCAATCCATTCCTCCTTCTATCACTACAAGCCCTTGTAAAAAGCCCCTTCCCAGCTTTCTTGTAGGCCCCTTCCAGGCACTGAAAGCCCTCTATAGGCTAAAATGCAGGGGTCAAGATGATGGAACCAGACTATTTTCAGTGCTGTCCAGAGACAGGACAAAGAGCAATGGACAGAAACTGGACATAGGAGGTTCCATTTGAACAGGAGGAAAAATTTCTTTCCTATGAGGGTGCCTGAACCCTGGACCAGGCTGCACAGAGAGGCCGTGGAGTCTCCTTTCCTGGACACTTTCCATATCTGCCTGGATATTGCAATCCTGTGCAATCTGCTTGGGGGAGCTGGACTAGACAATCTTAAGACATCCTTTCCAACCCTCAGTATTCTGTAACTCTATTGTGATGGTTTGGGAGTTNTCTATGAAATATGAAATAGTATTTATGTTCCCAGAATGTCTCAAACATTGGACAACAAATTATCACTTTATGCTTATTATTACTGAGTTTGATTTTCCTTCCACACAAAATCCATTCACTCAGTTCCACACCCAAGCAATTCTTTCCACGGATGATGTTCTTAATGCCAGAAGCAAGGCTGTAACACAATAACTGCAAAACTCTTGTACTGATAAGATAATCTACAAAAGCTTGTGACTAGAAGTGAGATAACAGATAAAGAAAGAGCACTCTGATGACAGGCATGGAGCAGAATATAAATCAATGTGCTCTGCAGAACTGGGACCTAGTGACAAAATGCAATGTAAATAAGATTTTTGTATGATTTAAATGTCTAACAAGAGGATTAAAGCTCACCATTGCTGAGACAAAATTTAGTGGAAGGTTATTAGAAAACTTATTATTTCTAGTATGCACAGAACACAGTAATTTAAAAGTAAAAAACCTTGAGTGCCTGCAGGGTGTTTTTTAAAGACCCAGATTATTTTTTACATATGGAACACGCGGGCACCACGTAATATTTCTGTTTCTTTATGACATATAAACTGTTTGATGGCTTTTGCCATAAAAGTGGTTCACCTTTTTAATGACTGTATTAAATATATATATATATTTTTTTTTTTTTTAGGAAAACACAGCATTGCAATGAGGCTTGTTGGTGTACTGTGCAACAGAGCAGAATCAGAAGGACTCCAGGCCCAGTGGTACAAAAAAAATAAGGAATTGCCATTCAATGTGGTCTTAAAGTTATAAAGAAGTATCATAAAGTCATAAAGAAATCAGACCTAATGCTGAGAATTTAATCATAAAATGTTAACAAATCCAGAATTACAGTTGTCATGGCAGGTCCAGTCACCAAAAAAAAAAAAAAAAAAAAAAAAAAAAAAAAATTAATTGGCTTTAGTTTGAAAGTAACCCAGCAGAAAATAATCTTAACAGCTTGTATATGATTTTTATAGTAATTAATACAAAATTGCCTTCCCTGTGTTGTTTGAGATAGGTTTTTTTGTACAGCTCACTGTCTCAGACAACTGAACAACCTGATTAATACACTGAGCATATGTGAATCACAGAATCATGGAACCATTTAGGCTGGAAAAGATCTTTAAGACCCAACACCTCCCACAAGCAGGCCAATGCTCAGCCAGTCTCAAAGCAATGGTTGCCTCCCCCAGAGACTCTTCCCCCAGATTTTATTGCTCACTATGATGTTATATGGCATGGAACAGCCCTTCAACCAGTTGGGATCAGCTGTCCCAGCTGTGTCCCCTCCCAGCTTCTTTCTCACCTCCAGTTTAGTCTCTAGAGGAGCAATGGGGAAAAGAGAAAGCCTGGATGCTGTTTAGTGCTCAGCAATAGCCAAAACACAGGACTGTTATCGGCACTGGTTTGGTCACACATCCAAAACACAGCACCATATGTGCTGCTGTGAAGGAAATTAACTCCATCCCCATCAGACACAGAGCAGGAACCTCTCTCCTCATTAACCTCACCCACTGCAAGGAATCCATTCTCTTGTACCCGAGAAACTTTTATAGGTCAGTGCCTTGTTCCACACTTCTTGCCATGAGATATATTGCAAATGTGGGCACCTCAGGTTTGGATATTGATGAGAGCACTTTGCTCTCCATGTCTTTTCTGACAAGTTTAAAGTAGAAATCTTTTTCTAATTTCACTGATGACAGTTTTCAAGTGTTTTATTTCAGGTATAATGTGAAAAGCACTGTGATCTCATTCTTCATTTCAGAATTCAATGAGTCCTGACCCCTCTCCCCCAGCAGGCATAATGGATTCTCAGAGTGAAGATGCAATGTACTGTACATAGCATTACAAGGTCAGAATATAGCTAAGCTGTGCCAGCAACATGCTATTGAAAGTTAGTGTTGCTCCTGCACTGAAGTGATTTATAAGCCAGCACTTATGGGAACAGTTCTCTACAAACATCACCAAAATGCCTTTTGGGAGCTCTGATTTTGTTGCTATTTTCTTAATTCAGATGGAATGCCTCATTTTTGGATTCATGCACATTTTAATCATAGACTCATAGAATGCTTTAGGTTGGAAGTGGCCTTTAAAGTTCTTCTAGTCCAAACCCACAGAACTGAGCAGGGACATCTTCACCTAGATCAGGTTGCTCAGAGCCCTGTCCAACCTGACCTTGAATGTGTCCAAGGATGAGGCTTCTGCCATCTCTTGTCTAACTTACAGATAACTTCTAACTTGTATAATCCCACACTTAAATGTGGCATTTTCACTGCAATTGCATCACAGCTGAACTGTTCCAATAGAGTTACCACACCTTTTTGCAACACAAATCAAGTTATGTTTCATAGGGCTCATCTAAAAAGGGTACTGCTGAGGAATACCTCTTCCTTTTAAAGTTCACAGCCTATCTGTCTCCAGTTTACCTTGACAGTGATGTCAGTAATAATACTGCTGTCCTCTAGAGGCCATTTTAAGTAGCCTTGGTAGTCACTTACAGGTAAACTGTCGATGTTAAAGTTTTACAGAGTTCTGACTATAAGTCATAGAATCGCGATTGCTTAGGCTGGAAAAGACCTTTAAGAACTCTAAGTCCAACCATTAACCTATCAATACCAAGTCTGCTGCTAACCCACATCCCTGAGCATCTCACCTATGCAAGTTTTAAATGCCTCCAGGATGGTGACTTCACCAATTCCCTGTGCAGCCAGGGCTTGACAACTCTTTCAATAAAGAATTTTTTCCCAATGTCCAACCCAAACCTCTCCTGAGACAATTTAATGCTCTTTCCTCTTGTCCTAGCACTTGTTCCTTAGGAGAAGAAACCAACCCCCACCTCTCCTCAATCTCCTTTCAGGTAGTTGTAGAGAGCAAGAAGTCAAGTCTATATCACAGGTAAAGCTCTATATCACAGGTAAAGCTCACTGCTCTACTCATATTTTCTTCCTTGCTCTCAAAGAAGCAAAGACTGTTGAGATTTAGTCCACCGAGACATTCTACAAAATCCAGGCCAAGAGATCATAATGGTGAAGTTGCTGACAGGTTTGCCCTGCAATCCAATGTGTGGTCACACAAATGTCCCTCATTTTATGACTGCCTTTCCCTCACTCCTGTCTATTTTTCCTTTCTGTTCTATATATGACTCTGCTTATTTCTTATCATACAACAAAGCTGCAGAATAACTACCTCACCTTTGAATAAATGAGAAAAGATGCTGAACAAGTCAGAAAAGATGTGAGAATGATCATAGAATAATAGAATGTCAGGGGCTGGAAGGGACCTCGAAAGATCATCTGGTCCAGCCCCCTTCCCAGAGCAGGATCACCTAGAGCAGATCACACTGGAATGCATCCAGACAGTTCTTGAATATCTCCAGAGAGGGAAACCACAACCTCACTGGGCAGCCTGTTCCAGTGCTCTGTCACCCTCACACAATGAAAAAAATTCTTCCTCAAGTTCACATGGAACCTCCTATGCCTCAACTTCCACACATTGCCCCTTGTCCTGTCACTAGGCATCACTAAAAAGAGGCTGGATCCATTCTCCTGGCACTCAGCCCTTATATATTTATAAACATGAATGAGGTCACCCCTTAGTCTCCTTCTCTCCAAGCTAAAAAGTCCCAGCTCCCTCAGTCTCCCCTCATAAGGAAGACGTTCAACTTCCTTAATCATTTTTGTGGCTCCATGCTGACTCTCTCAAGCAGCTCCCTGTCCTTCTTGAAATTATAATAGTATGCAGATACTGCTGTCCTGTAAGGTATGAATTCAGAATGGCACAGTCCACACTGCAAAAGTTCATTTTTCTGCATAAGGAATGATGATGGATTATATAAACAAATATGGTCAAAAACATTTGAAAACAAGTAACTTTGATATCATGGAAATAGGGTGAACAGGACTATTTCATGTACCTGAATAATAACCCTGAACCAGCTACTGGATGAGTGCCAGAGGTTCTCCATGAACCCCTCTGCCTTCCTAAAGGGAAGAGAAAGGGGGAAAGGGAGAGAGACTGATGAACTGGGAAAGAAACTAAAACAGATTGAATGAAAAGAACAATGCAATGAAAAAGAGACAAGTAGATAGAAACCAATACAACACAACCCTGATGGCAATGTCAGCATCACCATGGATCCTGTGGGCAAGCACTACGGAAGTCCTAGACTGGATTCGGCAGCAGAGGGGAGCTGGACTGAGGAACACACAGATTGGGATCAAGGCAGAGCAGAGTTCTCCTCAGACAAAACCACTGAAGAAGAGGCTTGATTATGGTGACCAGTCAGCTTTGTTCTAAAGATGATGTTCATGGGATGGAATCCCTCGTTGATCAGTTTAGGGTCACCTGTCCTGTCCAACCCTCCTTGCAGGTGTCACTTCTGACTTCCTGCACCCCAAGGTGGGATACAAAATGTGGCAATGTCTTTGATCTGCTCAGGAGCAAATCTAAGCTAGAGCCTTTGTGCAGCCCAGCCCTTGGCAGTAACTCTCCCCATCAGTGCTCTTACTGGTAGAAGCAGCTTCTGGCTGTGCAGACCTGTTCTGAGCTTGAGAAAACACTCTCACTGAGCAGAGACTGAGCTGAGAAGTCCAATCCTTGACCAAAACTGGTTTTGCTCCACATCAAACCAGCACACCTTCCCAACCCCACAAAAAGGAGAGCTGGGTTTTTTTGCTTACCAGTGACACATTCGGGTGAATATGAAATATTGCTACAATAGAGTTTTAGAAATATTAGGTTCGGGTAAAGAAAATACATACCCCTAAGTCTAACAACAAAAGCCAAATGGAACAATTTTAATCTTCTACTGGAACTTCAGTGATCAAAAGTGTAATTTAAGCAAGATTAACAATCTGTTTCATATAGAAACCATTAAGGCCCTGCTCTTGCAAAGATTTACATACACAAACTGAAGTAGATACTTAACTGTACTTGAATCCAAGACCCTTCCTTCAGCTCTGTCTTTAATGACCAAATGAAAAAGCTCCTGTGATAACTTTTCAGACAACAGCTGCAATGGTCACTCCCTTAACTTTAACTATTTCCTCTCCACTGATACATCCCTTTTCTGCTGCTTTGGCTGTCAGCCATTTCACCCTAAGCAGATTTACAGCCTGTTCCTTCTTCATCTTTCATTCAGTACCAAAAGCAGATACTTGTCCGTGGGACTTTCACTTCCATGTTAGAGGAACACCCTATAAACATTCACTAATTGCCTCTCAGCCCTCTCTCTAAAGATCTTCCTCCCAAAAGCTGTCTCTCCCCACGGTGCTGCCTAAACTTTGAAAAGGGGTAGACAAGCTGTGCTCCTGCCACTCCTCTTTGGTGGGATCTGCATATTTCATGGCTGGCTTATAATGTGCTCCCTCTTTCCACCTTTCCACCAAACATCAGATGACTCATCTTAGTCTGAGCCCAGAAATGTTTCAGGCCAGGCTTCTGTTTTTGTTCTATATTACACAGTACACACATGAGGAACAGCTTCGTGCCCTGACCCTGGGCTCACTGAAAGAGTGAAAAAGTCTAAGCTTGCCATGTATATTCTGAAGGTCTAGCAAACTTGTCTGCTGATTTCCTTGTGTAGCAAGGGCAGAAGGCACATCAGGGTTTTGAGTGACACATAACATCAGCATCAAAAGGAAGAAACCTGGGAATAGAGCTGACAGAACAGAATGGACATATGTCCTTCCAATATGTTAAGAGAGAAAGAATCAAGATGGTGTTCATGGCTGGCTGAAGGGGATACCTGATATTCTTAGACTTCTCCCAGAAGATGTCAAAGCAAAAAGTAATGAACAAGTTCCTGGGAAACAAAGATCCAATATGCTGGCAAAATATGAGCAGCAGAAGTTTTAATATGCAAAGAAACCTGGTGCTGAAAAAAATATCCAGCAACATTTGTGTTAGTAGAAATTAAGACCATGGTCTGCCTGAGAGAGCATTGGTTAAGTTATTACCTGAGGAGAAACTGAGTCTAATATCTGTAAATCAACAGATGACAACCCAGTTTATGTACAGTCATAGGCCTATGAGCCTGATATTCCATGTGGTCCTAGCTTGAGGGACCATGACATGAATTTCCCTTGCTCAGGGATACCCAACATGTAGCTTCATGAGATGATTACACACCAACTAGCTAGATGCACTGCCTGCTGCTGTCTAACCTCCAACACCTGACTAAATGACAGCTAACTCAGCACACAACCTTCTTCTGTGTTAACTCTGGAGTGTGAACAAACTTGTAGGAAGTTAATGGCATGTCTTGGTGCTACTCTATCCTTGAAAGTTACTGACATTTAAAGACAGGCTTGAGACTAATGTGCATTTATTCCAGTCAGTGCTGTCAAGCTCAAAACTTTGCAGCATATAGAACAGAAAATAAAGAACACCTAAGCTGGCTTTGCAGGTAGAACTGTCTCAATGTCTTCATACACAGACATATTAATCACTGTTCAAGTCACAGCATTTAAATCAGGTACAAGATTTACATCTGGTGGGCAGCAAGACCATTTCCATTTCAGATCAAGCTACTGATGCTCAGGTTTTGTTTGATTTTTCCAGTGTCACTGCAAATGTGAGAGAGAAATATTTGTTACAAGTTCAAGAAAACTGCTTGAGTGAAGGCTGTTCCTTTTGTGATGTGGCTCACATGTAGGGCAACCAGCTCAGCCGTTCCTGCAGCGCCTGAGACAGAAGTCATCTGCTGGAGAAAAATGGACTCTTTTCAAGTTTATTGGTGTTAGAAGCTTTGCTCTGTGCCTTGTGTTGCCTTTCCTCTTGGTTTGGTTTTCAGGTTTGGGGTTATTTGGTTTGGTTTTTTAAGGGGAAAAAAAAAAAAAAACCAACCACCAAACAAAACAACTTCTGGTAATTGCTTCAAAAGAACAAAGCTCTTTGTTTAAGGGTAGCTGAGGGAGACCATAATTGCTATCAGGTACGAGGCTGTTTCCAAGTATTTCTGAATTGCTTCTCTTTTTGTGTTAAATATTTAATGTCTAATGTTTGGCCAAACTGTAGAAATTCCCTCTGGAACGTGGGTGGTGACTTCAGGAAGAGAATGGAGACTTGTCAATTCAATTTTCAATAGAGTCTCTTTAGAAAACCACAGCTATTAAAGAGTGCGGACTTTTTAAAAGAAAAATAATAATTCCAGGAGTACAAGAACATGTCCTTGGTGAAAAAAAATATATATATGCCAGGCAATTAATTCCATGCCTTTGAACATAAGGGATTCACAGACCATGAATATAAGCAAATGATAATCATGGTCTCATCCAAAAAAGATCTTTTTTCTGTTTGTTTGGAAGGATCATTGTTAACATATCCTTGTTGGTCATCTCTTCCCTTTCCCCTCAGGCACCCAGTTCCTCCTGGATTGTATCCGAGAGAATTCTTACTCTTATCTCAGGCCAGAGCCAAGGGTGACGTCATCTGGTGGTATCCGCAGCAAGGCCATAACCCAGGAGGGAAGTGTGTCAAGGCTTCTATTGACTACTGAAATCCTGCTGCATCAGCTAAGTAGCACCTGCCCCTTGCTTGGAGTTTCTCCCTCCAGATGTCCTGTTTTCACCTAAGATATCAGTGTGTCCCAAGAGAGCTGACTGCTACTTTTTCATTGTACTCAAACCTGGCAGCATGCTGGGAATAAACCATTTCAAAGCCTAATGAAAACAAGCATGTGCTTCCTCCCAGCCTGTGACATGCTCTGGTGTGGATGCTGCTGATCTTGGAGCGTGTGCTGAGCATTACAAAAGCATTGCACAAAGGTCTACAACCTGCACTCTACCAAAACCAGGACACCACTGTGAAACTCTGAAAACTGCTACTAGTTCTTGGGCTATTTGGCTTCTGTTGTGACATAGAGGCACAGTTGTGCTGCCCACCCATGATCACTGACTTCTCCTCATTAGATAGCTGAATATGCCAGGGGTTGGTGGTAGCATTCAGGAGCTATCACATCACTTCATTGCAACTGCTCAGCAAAGCCTCAGATCGGGCATGCAACGCACTGTACTGAACTGATTTGTGTTCAATCTTGGAGACCTCACTGCAAGAAAGACATTGAGGTGCTGGAGCATGCCCAGAGAAGGGCAACAAAGCTGGTGAAGGATCTAGAGAACAAGTCCTACAAGGAGCAGATGAGGGAACTGGGGTTCTTTGCCCTGGAGAAGAGGAGACTGAGGGGACACTGTCTTGCTCTCTGTAGCTCCCTGAAAGGAGATTGGAGCAAGGTGGGAGTCAGCCTCTTCTCCCTAGTAACAAGCAAAAGAACAACAGGAAACAGCCTCAAGTTGCACCAGAGGAGATTTAGATCGGGTATTAGGAAAACTTTCTTCATTTAAAGGGTTGTTAGGCCCTGGAACAGACTGCCCAGAGGGCTGGTGTAGTCCCCAGCCCTGGAGGAACTGAGGGACATGCTTTAGTGGTGGATTTAGCAGTGCTAGGTTAATGGTTGGAATTGATGATCTTAAAGATCTCTTCCAACCAAAATGATTCTTTATTTCTAAGATTCTATAACTTCTAGAAGGCTAGGAGAGAGATAGATCAACCAGAGTGAGCAGCAGAAGAACAGATCTTCTGCCAGTTAGGACTGTATTAACATTTCAATAGTTAAGAGGAATAATAATTTGGATATCTTGCTTTTTACTTGGCCTTTAAGTGAAATACATTTATACCACCATACTTATTGCTATTTATAGGATTAAGTGTATACAAATAGGCAGGCGGTTTGGTAAAGCTGCTGTAGTGGCACTCAAAAAAACATTTCACTCGTTAATATCTTGCCTTTTCACGACCATTACTGTGTGTCCTTTAACAGCTATTAACACATCCTTCTTATTTAGTTTTACAGGGTCCCTTTTCCACATCCACACTTTGCCTAGCACAGCAGTTGCTCACAATAAAGAAGTTTGGTTGGTTGATGTATGAAGATTCAGATGTTTGGGAATTAGCTAAAAGATAGTTTTCCACCTTTCTCCCCCCTTCCCCTTCTTTTGCATGTTGAATCCAAGTTACCCAAGAGTAAGCTGCATATCCCACATGCTATTAAGCAAAATGACCACTGGTGGGGATTAGCACAGTCTGACAATGCATAGCTCACTTCAAGGGAGACAATTTTCTTTCTGAGGCTCTCCCAAATCCCAGGCTTGCACATGTCAGGGCAATCCAAGAGAAGAGCAAGCTTGGGATCCTAAATTAGAACCTAAGTTCAGTTCTCAAGCAGAATTCTGGGGATCCAGTGAATTTTGGTCTTTCTGAAATTTGATTTCCTCACCCTGAAGCGTGCCATGTACAATTGCCAAGCCACAGACTAGACCCAAAACAAGTATTTTAAAGATGGTGAATGAAATAAGTAGCTTCTAAATTTAGATTTAAAAGTCCTCAGTGTTGGCACATTCCTCGCTTCTGCTGGCAATGAATTTTAAAAGCAAGTGACTGTTCCATAATCTAAAGAACAGTTAATAGTCCAGTGTCTACTGATCTCTAATAGATATGCCCACAGGTGTGAGGGTGGGCACACAGGAAATAAATAATAAAAGGATGAGGAACAAGCCAGTGAGTCTTCTGTATTCACTGAGATGGTCTATTGATGTGTGACCAAACCCCTGGCTGCTGCATTAGTCAGCTATTACCCTGATTTTGGAAGCAGTGTCACACAGTTGGGAGCAGCGTCGGGGGTAGCTTGGTGTTTAGTACCATACTAAAAGAATGCCTCTGACCTCTCATGGTTTAGCACCAGATTTGGTAGAGTCAAATAATGGTGGGACTGGGATGATCATAAAGGTCTTTTACAGCCAATATGATTCTATGGTCCTATGGTATCCAGACCAAGCTGACACACTTGCACCTAACGCACTTCCTCAATACTTGGTTTCAACATCAGTGAAGGCTCCTAAATGTTTCTGAGAACCAAGTATCTCAGAGAGGTCACTCAAAAATTGTCACATGAAACCATTGAACACTTCTGGAAACTTGGCCTGGCTGCTGGAAAGCAGTGTTCTTAATAGTGTGCACGTTAAAATAAATACCGAGAGGCTCCAATGTGAAGTGATTTTAAAACAAGCCCACCTAAAAGTTCAAGCACAGAGTAAAAACATCTTTAAACAACCTAATTAAAATATAGTAAAACCTATTTTTAAACAAAATCTGAAAAATCAGAGGACTGAGCCAGTAGCATTGGGGAAAGCAGAAGCCAAACCACAACCTTGCTAGAAGACATCCCAGCATAAAATGCCACACAATTTTTCCATCCTCAAACACAAGAAATTTGGACTGCCCTCCCCCAGTTTTGGTACCTAGGTATCAGCCATGATTGTTTTGCCACATTGCTGAAGCTCTCTGCCAACAAGCCACATGGCACAAGAAGGGCTGAATAAATTTCACAACAGTTAGGTACAAAGCAGGTTAGATAGGACACAAATATCAACTCCTTAAGGCAAAAAAATCATCTTTGTCATTTGCACATTTCTTTCATCAGTGTCCAAGAAACCAACTCCGACAGCTAAACCTGATTTCTTTAGGTAGTGTTATCATCTACAGAAAGTTGTCCCAGGAATGGGACAATTGAATCACAGAATCACAGAATATATCTGGTTGGAAGAGACCTCCTGTCCATCTTTCAACATAGCACTGAAGGGTCAATGCTAAGTCATGTCCCTAAGCATCAGGTCCACAAGGTGCTTGAACACCCCCAAGGATGATGACTCCACCATCACCCTGGGCAGATCATTCCAGTGCTGAGAGCCCTTCCAGTGAAGAAATATCCAGCCTGAAGCTCCCCTGGCACAGCTTGTAACCATTTCCTCTATTCCTGTCACTTGACAACATGAAGAGGCTGCCCCCTCCTTGCTCCAACCTTTCTTCAGTTATTTGTAGAGATAAGTAAGGCCTCCCTTTAGCCTGCTCTTCTCCAGACTGAACAACCCCAGTTCCCCCAGACACTCTTGTTTGAAGTGATATTCTATAGAAGATATTTATAAATCATTGTGTTGTCTGACCTTGAATGCTGGAGCACTTTGGTTGTGGCTTGATAATCACAGTACTGAGACAGCTAAAACAAGGTTTACTCATCTGCCTGAAACAGATCTTATCAAGACAGGAGCTAAAGGGAGTCAAAGGCTGTGTTGCTGATAAAATAAGAGAAACTGGTACTGACAAAAGAATGTGAAATGACTTCCAAGTTCCTCCTGGTACATTGTTTTTTATGCCCAGAGCTGATCATTGTTAGCACACAGGACATTATTGGAAAGCCAAATCCTTTGTCCAGCTTACAAACTTTTTTAACTGTGAACTGAAACTATTAATAAACTGATCCTTCCTGCTCTTCAGACTTCTACCACAACTGCTGTTCAAATTTATTCATTACTTCCCTTTTATTAAAGAGATGCCAAATCTGCTATATTGTCCACCTGGAGAAATGCCCACCCTTCACAACCACTGAAGAAGCAGTCAGCTAATAAGCTTAATTATTTGCATTGCAGCCATCCAAACTGCTCCTGCTCTCAGGCAAGTTTGAGAACAAGGCATTATTTTGAACAATTCATTCTAAAACACTTTGTAATGAAACTGATTTCTCAGGATTGAAGGTTTTGTCTCATTTCTACAAGTGACTTATTTTCAAATCTTATTTTGCATAAAAAGTTGATTGTAAAACTGTCTGGTGTCTCAGAAGACAGAAGTCCTTTTACAGCATTGAGAGATACACTAAAGGCAACTAGATGAGTGCCAGAGGCTCTCTATGAATCCCTCTGCCTTCCCAAAGGAAAGAGAAAGGGTATAAGGGAGAGGCTGATGGGCTGAGAAAGAAACTAAAATGGCTTTAATGAAGCTAATAACAATAAAATAAAATCTATATAAATAGGTACAAACCAATATCCAACCCAATCCTCTGATGGCAAAGATGTCACCATCACTACTAATGCTTAGGCAGCCACTGGGGAAGTCCCAGACTAGACTCAGTATCAGGTTGGAGCTGGATTCAGGAGTTGGATTGAGGAATCAGATTCAGAAAATCATGGATTGGGATCAATGGCAGACTGAACAAAGCCCTCCTTGGACACTGGCTTTGAGCTTGTCCTGAAGATGACATCCATGAGATGGAACCCCTGTGGGCATGTTTAGTGTCACCTGTCCTGTCCACTTCTCCCTTCAGGTGCCACTTCTGACTTCCTCCATTCCAACACTGGGTACAAGATGTGACAGTGTTCTTGGTTTGCACAGGAGCAAATCTAAGCTAGAGCCTTTCACAGCCTAGCCCTTGCTGTGCAAACCTGCCCTGAGCTTCAGAAAGTGCCCTCACTGAGCAGAGACTGAGCTGAGAAGTCCAATTCTTGACTAGAATTGGTTCTCTTCTAGCTTAAACCAGGACATCATTTTCAGGTCGCAGTGAAATAAAATGAGTTTCAGTAGCTGCCAGCAACAATAACCAGGAATCTGCAGTCTGTCATATGGTGATTTGCTTCTAATTTGTCACTTATCAAGGATAAAGAAATTCTCTCTGCCAGGTTCTCAAGCCTGGGCCAATAATCTCTTGTAAGCTCACAAGAAAAGCAAAAGCTTGTCCCTATGTGTAGCCAAAAGCCTTTGGTATTTTGCTGCATCAGATGAGGGAGGGCCTTTGATAGTAGAACTAGGATATTCCATCCCAACAAGGCCATCTTTAAGTTCTTTCACCTGCAGATAGGAAATCAGGAGAGACTTTCAGCAACTGTTCTGAAGATTATGAAATGTTTTTCCAGTTGGAAAGCTAGACAGAGAGCAATAAGAGATCAAACCATTTTCATATCTGTGTTCCATTACTATCAAAGGTCTGAACTAAGGAGCAGGGATTGATTTCTGCCCCTGAGGGAATAAGATACAGAAGAATACAGATATTGTTGTTTTACATTTATGTCAATTACTTTTAAATGGACTGCAGCAAGATAAAGGGACTGGGAAGTAGAAGCTATTCACCAAATTGTCATTAGAAGGGCTCACATATATTTCCATCACCTCCAGTGCCCCCCAAAATGCCATCCAAGTGCAAGAAATAATCACAGTAAATATTGTCCTGGGTTGAAGTAAAACAGAACTAACTTTGTAGTTAAGAAGTGGCACCAGTGGGGAGGAACAGACAGGACAGGTGAGCCTAAACTGACCAACAAGGGATTCTATTCCAATTGCATCATATTCAGTGTAAAGCTGAGGGATCACCAAGGTCAAGCCTTTTCTTCAATGGATGGTGTCCAAGGAGGACTCTGTCCATTCTGCATTTGATCCCAATCCATGTGTTCCTAAATCCACTTCCCAAATCCAGCTCCTGAATTCAGTTTCCATTTGCTGCTGCATCCAGTCTGGGACTTCCCCAGCGCATGCCTGTCATGGTAGGCCTAAAAAGGCCAAGTGGGCTTGTACATATCCTGGCTTGCCCAGGCGTGCTCCCCTGCTTCCCCTCCTTCTGTGCCGGGGGTGGTGGCCACAAGAAAGGGGACAAAAGCCCTGGCTTCACCTAATATGGGCAAACTGGGCAAAGTGCCATCCTGATTGGCTAATCTATGTCCAAAGGCCCATCAGTCTCGGGCTGAAATGGATATAAAGGATGAGCAGGTAGCACAAGCTCTCTCGCTCCTCTCTCGCTCTGCTATTGTGCTCTATTGTGCCCGTGCCTACTGAGGCTCTGATGCCTCCACGCTTTCAGCCTGCACAGCCAGCATGACACCATGCCGAGACTGCACACTGCAAGACGTCCTGCCTGCACATGAGAGCCTGCTGCCAAGAGAGCCAGGACCAGCTCAGAGATGTCTGCCTCCTTTCTGAAGCGTCCAGGAGCCTGAGGATGCTCCAAAGCCTCTAGCAGCTTTCAGCCCGGCAGCAGCCCTGCCACGTGCTTTGGGTATTGTCCTATGATATTTTTGTGAGTAAATACTTCAAGCCTCTTGTAATCATTGATTGCCTTCTGCCATAAGCAGAAAGGAGCTTCCTGCACCCATCCAGTGGCTAAGCAGGATAACTAACTGCAAGCAGTGTAAGTGACCGCACAAACCTTCTCTACCAGTAAAAATGTTTGCTTATGCTGGTTGCCTTGAAAGTGTTCCAGTTTTGCCTGTTCCCTGTATGTATACATTTCCAAACCCTGCGTTTTGAACCTTGTATATGAGTTTCGTGGTGAGATTTAATGTTAATGAACAGTTTTCATAGTTATTAACAATCTCTGCCTGGATATCAAAATTGATATCATTATTGATTGTATATCATTTCATTACAATGCCCACAGCACGAGTGGTGCTGGTGATGCAATTGCCATCAAGGGGTTGGTTCCATATTGGTTTGTATCTATTTGTCTCTATTTCATTTTATTGTTGTTTCCATTCCAGCTGGTTTAGTTCCTTTCCCAGCCCATCAGTCTCTCTCCCTTATTCCCTTTCTCTCCTCATTTGGGAAGGGAAAGTGGAGCATCTGTCACTCGTTTAGTGGTCAGACTGCTCCTGACCTTTGAAACTCACTCAAATCTGCTTGATATTTTATCAAATATTCATCCTTCACTCACTTTCTCTGCTCTGATCATTCTCCTTCGTATGTGTGGTAGTTTCTGCAGCATAGTAGTGTCTCTCAAGCATTTGAGAACTTCTTTTCCTCAAGTCTTGCTGCCAGTCTCTTGTGCATGAGTCCCCTGGACTTCAACCCCCACTGCACATGTTTCTTTTTAACATTTCTCTGCAATTAAAAAAAGCTGTTGATTTACAATTAGTAACTTTACTGTTAGCATGCAGCTTGAATTCCCATTCTCCATCTAAAAAAGTCAATTAAGCTGTCAGTTCCCACTTCTCAGACAAAATGGCAGCAGTTCAATTTCTTCAGGTCTAGGGAATATGCAATAGCTGTAATTACTGGCTACAAGAGTTTACATCAGCCAAAGAACTATTAGCCTCCTTTAATTGCTGGTAGCAACTTGGCTTCCCCATTGCAGACAATTAATACAGTCTGTTCTCACCCCACAGCAGTCTGTGACCCACTTTGAACTTTTTCATGGGCCCTTAGGGGCTATGTTTGTGGAACACAGCGATTGAAAGGAGTCAGAGCAGAATTATGGAGCAGAAAGTGCTCCACAGTGTGCTCACTCCAGACGAGAGGTATCCCAGACTGCTGCAACACTTGTGTGCTTTTCACTAGCAGCAATTTGGACAGCTTCAAAATCTCCTCTTTAGCTGCAAGCAGAGAATTCAGGACAATGTCTGATGTGTCAACATGTCAGAACTTTTTTTTCTCCAGCTCTTGTGCTAACAGCAACAATGGATGTATTCGTATGACTGTGCTGTGGTGATAAACATTGCTTCTTTTATTTAATTTTCTTTCCTTACCTTTTCTTTTCTTTTCTTTTCTTTTCTTTTCTTTTCTTTTCTTTTCTTTTCTTTTCTTTTCTTTTTTTTTCTTTTTCTCCTTCTCCCTCTCCTCTCCTCTCCTCTCCTCTCCTCTCCTCTCCTCTCCTCTCCTCTCCTCTCCTCTCCTCTCCTCTC
>WBNM01007426.1:86290-112301 GCA_013399055.1 Ramphastos sulfuratus
CCTCTCCTCTCCTCGCATCTCCTCTCCTCTCCTCTCCTCGAATCTCCTCTCCTCTCCTCTCCTCGAATCTCCTCGAATCTCCTCTCCTCTCCTCGAATCTCCTTTTCATCCTGCCCTCCCTGCCCTGCCCTGCCTTTCTCCTTTCCTGCCCTGCCTTTCCCACCCCTTCCAGTGTTGTCTGGACTGGGATGCTTTGCAAATGCTGATGCCATTCAGTAACAAACAAGTACCAGTGTTAAGGCAGATCTGGAACACTCAAACATCAGCAACATACTAAGCTCCACCTCTTCTCCCCCAAAGTTCTGGGGGTGCAGCCCAGGACACAGTTAGCTTCTGGGCTGAGTACACATTGCTGGTTCATGTTCAGCTTTTCACCCACCAGAACCTCCAAGTCTCCTTCTCCACAGCTCTGCTCTCAATCCCTTCATCATCAGGACTGTATTTGTGCATGGGATTGCTCTGACCCATGTGCAGGATCTTGGCCTTGGCCTTGCTGAACTTCCTAAGGTTCACATAAGCCTACTCCTCCAGCCTGACCAAGTCCCTCTGAGTGACATCCTGCCTCTCCAGTGACTTAGCCACCGTGCTCACTTCAGAGTCAGCTGCAAACTTGCTGAGGGTGCGCTCGATCCCGCTCTGTCATTCATATATTAAATAGTATTGGTCCCCATGAAAATGCAGGGATGGAGGGATCTTGCTTAAAGGGAAAATTCTCTAGCCCCTTTATGACAATAAAATATGAGATTCTAATGAAAATGTCCCTTCTGTGACAAGCCTTTTCCTGCCAGAGCCCTGGGACCCGGCAGCAGGATATTAAGGCACAGAAAATTCCACTTCAGGTAACCCATGGAGGTTTGTTTTTTTTAATAATACCTATAACATCTAATAAAAATAGCAAGAACAGATACTCTATATTAAATCCCACTGCAGTGAACATATTTCTTTCTTTCTTCCTTATTCCTGTCTACAAAAGCCAGGTAAGAGGGAATTTCTTCAAGCAGCAGATCAGGTGTGTCCAGACAGCACAGCCCTTGCACAGCTGCAATTTTAGCCACAGAGTTATTTTTAGTACAATAATTTCCTTTGCTTTAGCTCTGAATATCATGCACATGAAATCTAAAAATCATGGTCTGCTGACTGTGTCTTTGCAATAGCTAAGCTCATTTCCAGTCTTAACATCTTGCTCAGAGACCCCAGGTTTCATAAGAGCTCTACTGATTCATGCTCTTAGTGATTATGAATCTTTGAGCTCAGGTGCTGTTAGGCATCTGATGAAGCTGGAATTTGAGAACTACAAAGAATCATAGAATGGGTTGAGTTGGAAGGAACCTTTAAAGGTCATCTAGTCCAAACTCAACGCAGTTAGCAAGGAAATCTTCAACTAGATCAGGTTGCTCAGAGTCCCCAGAGTTTCCAGGAATGGGGCTTCTACCAGCTGTCTTGCCAAACTGGGCCAGTGTTTGACCATCCTTACTGGAAAAAAAAAAAATCTTTCTTCTGTGTAGTCTAAATCTCCCTTCTGTTAGTTTAAAACCACGACCCCTTGACTTGTTGCCAACAAGGCCTGCTAAAAAGTCTGTCTTCATCTCTCTTATAGCCCCTTTAAATAGTGAAAGGCCACTGTAAGGTCTCCCTGGAGCCTCCTATTCTCCAGGCTGAACAATCCCACCTCTGTGAGCCTGTCATCACAGCAGAGGGGTTCCAGCCCTCAGATCCTCTGATCATTTTCGTGGCCTCCTCTGGACTCACCTCAACAGGTTAATGTCCTACCTAAGGAAATGCAAACTGTGTGAGTTACATTGCACAACAGGAACAGAAAAGGTAGATCAAAATGTGCTACAGAGATATAGCTGGGCATCTTCTCTAATACATGATATACAATCAAAGTAGGAGTAGTGGTTCTGAGTTGCTGCAAGGTTACTTATTTGCGCACTATCTTCTCTAGGAAGAAACCTAATTTTCGGTCATGGTGGAACCAAAGAATCAGCTACCTTCCATATCTTCTGCAGATACTGTGGAGAAAATCCTACAGAAAAGTTCCCTGGTATTAACAGCTAATTAAGAAGCAAATTATTAGGGAATATGTGTAATTGGTAACCATCACAGAATTCTGGGGGTTGGAAAGGATCTGAGCATCCTGTTCCAACCCTCCTGGTAGAGCAGGTTGTCCAGGATAACAATGTCCAGGCAGGTTCTGAAGATCTCTAGAGAAAGAGCTTCCACAACCTTTCTGGGCAGCCTCTGCCAGTGCTGCAGCATGCTCACAAGAAAGTTTTTCCTCATGTTCATATGGAATTTCCCCTCTTGCAGTTTGTGCCCATTACCTCTTGTCCTATCACTGGCACTACTAAAAAGAGCCTGGCCCCATCCTCTTGACCTCTACTTTTTAGATATTGATAAGCATTGAGAAGATCTCCTTTCAGACTTTGCTTCTGCAAGCTAAAGAGTAAAAAAACCAAGCAACTTGAGATCATCAACAAACCATCAATTGCATACCTCTAATGATAACAGTATGTGAGCTAAAAATGTCAACAAGATCTGCTCAAGGTGTGCAATATAATGGACAAGAAAGGCTGACAAGAGAAACACAATGCTGCATGTATTTCCCACCTTAATGGACACTGTAATGGTAGCTTCATCTTGCTCAGCATTATAAAAGATCCAGTGCTCTGATCTACTACATTTTCTTGTGGCAAGAAGGAATATGGCTGGTGAACAGAGTGGCTTTCAGTGCAAGTTATTTATTATCACTGGCATTTATGTTCATTTAAACAAATCTTGGCATGATGAGTTCCTTAATGGCAGCTGTGCCTAATGGAATCACTGAGACTTCAAAGTTAGACCATGTAATTGTGGGACTGGTAGTGGAATGTGCATTATGTCTTAGGTAATCAGATAACATGCATAAAAGACAGCAAGAGAAAATTAAAAGGGTTAAAAATACATGATGACAGGAAGTCTAAACTTAATTCTTGTACAAGAAATTACAACTCATGGTGACTCCAGCAATGCTGCAAAACAATTTTCACCTAGTACCAGAAGTCTGAGCATCCAAAACTTGATTAAATATCAAATAGAATTTTTGTGTCACCAGCAAAGAATAACCTCACACTATGACATTTAACTCTAAATATTTATGAAGTTCCAGTGTGAAAGCAGATCACTGTCTCAAGCACAGTTGTGAGAAATGATTGAAAATGGACCTGATGCAAAAAGCACAGTGGAGTCCCCTAGCCAGGCAAACTTAGCAACATTTATCAGTAGTCTCCTCAGCCCTGGCAACCCTCCTGCTAACACCCTGAGGTTAAAACACCTCCCCATAAGCTGTATGTAAAACCAGACTGATAGCAGGCCCAAGCTAACATTAAGATCAATATATGTGTAGGGTTGAACCACCACAAATGAGTGAGAGTGATGCAAAAATTCCACAGCCCCAGGACCTGAGGGGATGCCTATGGCAGGGGGTTGGAACTAGATGATGCTTGAGGTCCCTTCCAACCTTACCATTCTATGATTCTATGATTCTATGAAAATGTGTTCTGGTTTGAGTTAGAACAGAGCTAATTCTGGTCAGTGCTGTGACTTCTCAGCTGAGTCTCTGCTCAGTGAGGGCACTTGCTGAAATTCAGGGCAGGTTTGCACAGCCAGTGGCTGCTGCTAGCAGTGATAGCACTGATGGGAAGAGTTACTGCCAAGGGCTGGGCTGCAGGCTTAGACTTGCTCCTCTGCAGACCAAGAACACTGCCACATTGTATGTCCCACACTGGGGTGCAGGAAATCAGAGATGACACCTGAGGGGAGGAGTGGACAGGACAAGTGACCCTAAACAGACCAACAAGGGATTCCATCCCATGGATGTCATCTTCACTATAAAGCTGAGGGATCACTGGGGTTAAGCCTGTTCTTTAGTGACCAGCATTCAAGGAGGGCTCTGTCTCTTCTGCTTTCATTCTTGATCCATGTGTTCCAGAATCCAGTTCCTGAATCCAGTTCCCATCTGCCACTAAGTTCAGTCTGGGACTTCCTCAGTGCCTGCCCACAGCATCAGTGGTGACAATGGTGATGTCATTGCCTTTAAGGGATTGGATTCCATATTGGTTTGTTCCAATTTGTGTCTATTTAATTTTATTATTTTCATTAAAGCTGGTTCAGTTTTCTTTCCCAGCCCATCAGTCCCTCTCCTTCATTCCCTTTCTCTTCCCTTTGGGAAGCCTTTCCACAAAAGCAGATGAGACTAGATTTTGTACTGGGAAAAGAACCAAGGACAGAACTCTGCATCACCCCTTTGAAGTGGATGATGACAGGACAAGGGGCGATGGGTTTAAACTGGCACAGGGGAGATTCGAGTGGATGTTAGGAAGAAGTTCTTTACAGTGAGAGTGGTGAGACACTGGAACAGTTTGCCCAGGGAGGCTGTGGATGCTCCCTCCCTGGAGGTGTTCAAGGCCAGGTTGGATGAGGCCTTGAGTGACCTGTACTAGTGGGAGGTGTCCCTGCCTATGGCAGGGGGGTGGAACTAGATGATCCTTGAGGTCCCTTCCAACCTTACCATTCTATGATTCTATGATTCTATGATCCAAAGAACAGCATGGGAAGCATTTTGTTCAGACAAATGTTAGCACAAAGCTGGAGCTTGTTCCTCTTCTACTTGTTTTCTTTTATCTTTCTTTCATATCTTCCAACAGCAATTTTCTGTTCAACAAGCAGACAATTTTCTGAGACATGATGCTTTCTGACCTCACTCTGTGTGTACTCTTGCTTCCTTCCTCTTCATCTGCCTAAATTTACTCACTGAGAACAAAGCCACCATTGTACTAGACCCGAATTCCATCTGTTCTAGAAAGCTACTTCCAGCTGCAGTTAGCACCAGATGTTTCCTAAGGAAGCACCCTCACAGTCCAAATACTGAATATCCTCAGTGACTGCTCAGATGTCTAAACACAAGGAGTACCCCCAAGTATGTGTAAGACAGGTCTTTCTGTATGCTTTGTGGCTATCCTTCCATGAAGACAGGATAGTAGTGTTACAGTGAATTGTTCCACGTGCTCTGATACCACAGTTGGCTGTTAAAAAGTTGAGAGATTTCAGAGGATGCTGATTCATTTCCCTACTCACACAAAGGAATCCTCTTAATGTTTCTGTCTGCATAAAGCATTGTAGTGGTTTGTCCAGTGCTGAGAACCTACAACAAATTGATGAGTTCTCTAAGTCAGAATCACAGAATTGTTTAAGATCATTGAGTCCAAATGTCATCTAACTCTAGCAAGGCTGCCACTAAACCGTGACCCTCAGCACCACATCTTCACATCTTTTAAACTCCTCCAGGGATGAGGATTCCATCACTGCTCCAGGGAGCTGCTCCAGTGTTTGACAACCCTTTCAGTAAGAAGTTTCTTCCAATCTCCAACCTAAAGCTCCCCTGGTGCAACTTGAGGACATTTCCTCTTGTTCTATCACTTGTTACTAGGGAGAAGAGACCAACCACCTTACTACAGCTAGGTACAGAGAGCAATGAGGTCTCCCCTCGGAGTCCTTTTTTCCAGGCTAAACAGCCCCAGTTCCCTCAGGTGGTCCTCAGAAGACTTCTAGTGCCCTAGACCCTTCACCAGCTTCATTGCCAGTGTGTGCCCAGGTGGGCAAGAAAGCCAGAACCTCAATGTCCTTCTTGTAATGAGGGCCCCAAAACTGAACCCAGAATTCGAGGTGTGGCCTCACCAGTGCTGAGTACATGGGCATGTAGCCTGCTGGCCATCAACCAACACCCCCAGGTCTTTCTCTCCTAGGCAGCTTTTACTGGTCAGTTCTTAAAAGCCTAAATGGAAGCAGGAGTCTTTTGAGAACAATCCCTAAATTCATAGTCCTGAAGCTTTTGAGAACTCAAATTATTTGCTTTGCTCCTGTGAAACTGTCACTGTTTTCATCAGCAGTTTTCTCATAATTCTTCTCCTAGAAGAACTGAACCTTAGTGGAACTTCCCATTCAACTGTGCAGCATCGCATCAGATGGGGGCTGTCATCTACAGCTATTAAACACTGGGTGAAGTCATGCCCCTACAGATCAGACTGTGAGGTAAAGATTTTAGGGGGTTTGACAAAGGCAATCAGAAAGTCAAACTTTTTCATGATGCATTTCTTCATTTTATATTTGCTCATTTATGAATTCCATTTCCGTTTGTTTAATCAGCCTGTTTCTGCCTTTGGAGACTCCCAAAAGCTTAGTCCCTCAATCGTAACACGTATATGATCTGTCTTCTGAGCTGTGTCTCTGTGCCAAAAAACTGCTGAGGAGCAAGTATAAAGTCCTTGTTTCATTCAAAGCAGGCTTTAAATTTTAGCAAATGTTCTGAATTACATGGAAAATGTCTCTGAGTTTCCTTCCTTTTCCAAATTAATCCTTTTTCTAAACTTTTACAAAGTGTTTCTACTTTACAGAAAGCCTGAGAAATTAAAAAGCTACTAAATGAGGTTGCAAAGAAGCAGAGATAGAGCACGTGCTAATTGTGAAACAGGGGATAGGCCTTTCTTAATTGTTTTATCAAGCTGTCACCTCAGCATGGCCACCTCTGAGAAGCTGTCAACTTCACTGATGTAAACAAAGCTGCAATAAGGGAAGACAGCCAAGAATGGGCTGTTCCAGAGGACCATAAGCAACTGCAGCCACCACTGCAGTTCAAGGAGCAGTGGAGTGAGCTTCTAGGAGTATTCAAGGCATGCTTCAGTGCCCTTCAAATCCCTGGGGCCTTGTAGAAAATTGTAGCAGTCTTGTATATGTTATTGGTATACTGACTATAAAGTTTTGTCTTGTACAATTAACCCAAGTGTGGTCTGCTTCAAGTGATTCCAATTACTCTGTATGAGGAATCATGGAATCATAGGATGGTTTGGGTTTAAAGATCATCTTGTTCCAATCCCTTCCATGGGCAGGGACACCTCCTATTAGATCAGGCTGTTAAGGCCCCATCCAACCTGCCTTTGAACACTTCTAGGCTTGGACACCCAATGACTTCTGTGGACAACCTGTTCCAGAGCCTTACCACGCTCATAGGGAAGAATTTCCTCCTGGTGTCTAATATAAATTCAGCTTTTCCCAGTTTGGAGCCATCAGCCCTTGTCCTATCACCCCATGCCTTTGTAGAAAGTACCTCTCCAACTGTCCTGTAGCCTCCTTGAAATACTGGAAGGCTGCTCTAAGTTCTCCCTGGAGCCTTCTCTTCTCCAGGCTAAACCACTTTCTCAGCCTGTCCATAACACAGGAGTTCAGCCCTCTGATCATCATTGTGGCCCTGCTCTGGACCCACTTAACAGTTGATGCACGTTCAGTACTTTAGTGTGCAAGTGCAAAGCCACACACTTGTCCAAGACTGGACTATGTGAGACATCTGATTGGCTTCAACTAAGAAGATTCTCTATAGTGAATATAATTCTTTCATTTACTTCTATTTAGAGAATTCTGAATAAGCAGACATTAAGCCATATATATATTTTTTGTCTATTAGTGGGCAGTAAAATTATGTCACATACCCAAAATATGTTTGCAAAAGGAACTGCACCATCATTGTCTTTATTTCCACGAGTAAGATGGTGTCTTTTTGCTAGTTATGTGGCTACTCTTAGCCCACATTTCCTCAACCATTAGCTTTTTGCCAAATGTCTTATGTTATGAGTAATTGAATGGAAAGTCTATAGTGAGGTCTGCTTTTGTCAGGATGGAGAGTCTCATCACTTTCCAAGCCCTGAGGGTCCTCAAGAATGTCACAAGTGGTCTATTAATAAAAACAAATGTAAGCTTACCATCACACCAGAAATTAACTGCTAAAAGTGGTTTGAAAGCTGTTTGAGATAAAAGACGGCTGAAATTTTTACAATTATATTTACATAGTTTATATATTTACATATACATATATATGTATATATTTAAGTACATATGTACATAGTTATAACACATAGGACTTGGCTTTAGGTAACATTTCATTTTATGGGACTTTCTTAGCCCAAAAAATCCCCCAAAACTGAAATGATGCATTCATAGGAAAATGTCCCTAGAAGGGGCATAACAACATTGTGAGGATCAGGATGGAATTTTGTCACAGTAGAGTTGTGATGGTTCACCTTTTTTGTGGCTCATCAAGTGGTCATGTTCAAGTCTTTAATGAATACATTTGTTTAATCACAGAATCACAAAATTATGATCTCCGGAGATCATCTATTCCAAGCACCTGCTAAAGCAAGGTCACCCAGAGCAGGCTATCCAGGATCACAATGCTCAGGCAGGTTTGGAGTCTCTCTTTCTCCAGAGACTCCTCAAACTCTCTGAGCAGCCTGCTCCAGGGCTCCAGCACCCTCACAGCAAAGAATCTTTTTCTGAAGTTCAGATGAAACTTTCTGTGTTCTAGCTTGTGCAAAGTGCCATTTGTCCTATTGCAAGGCATCACTGGAAAGTGTCTGACTCCGTTCTCTTGACTCTTGCCCTTTAGATGCTGATCAGCATTGATAAGAAGCCCTCTCAGTCTGCTCTACTCCTGACTAAACAGCCCCAAGCCTCTTAGCCTCTCTTCATCAGGAAGATTTTCCAGTAGAAACTTCATGTAGAAACTTCACCACTGAACTGAATTGTTGTTTGCTTAGAAGGAAACTTTGCCATTTTCTGAATCTGCATTTTATAGTTCCTTCATTTTTCTGACTTTTCCTTGCAGTCAGAAGGAGAATCCTTCCTTCCATGTATTTACTGAGCAAACTATGCAGTAGGATTTCTTATCAGCTGCAGTTAGAAGAGCTGTAGCCATCTTCAGACACTTCCCAAAGCTCTATAAATTATTGACTTCTCTTTTTTCGTTTTCTTAAGAAACATTTTAATGACTCCATTATAATTAAAATCAGAGCTCATAATTAGTTGGGGATCAAAATGTGTCACTCTCAAGCATGCCACATGAAGTACTCGCACCTACTACGAGCTTTAGATTCTCAGATGAACAATTTTCATTGGAGCTATGTTTCCTACTTATTTATCAGTCCTTCAGAGGACTTTTATATCTGTCTTGCTTTTACTCTTTACTTGCCATTGTATTTTATGAGCTATGCTGCAAAGGCAACTCTTATAGAAAACAAGTTATATAACCAGATTCCAATATTTGATTTCTAAAATCCAGAAAGCTTCATAATGAATCTCCCAGGATGTCTAGGAACAGATAGAAAATTTACACACACAAGACATGCATGAAGCAATTTCTCTTTGAAATCTCTATAAATGTATAAATAAATAAGAGTATCACAGAATGGTAGGTATTGAATGGGACCTTAGGAGATAAACTAGCCCAACCCCCCTGCTAAAGCAGTCACCCAGAGTAGGTTGCCCAGGACCACGATGTCCAGGCAGGTTTGGAATCTCTCCACAGAAGGAGATTTCACAACCTCTCTGGGCAGCCTGGTCCAGAGCTCTGGCAACCTCAAAGGAAAGCAGCTTTTCCTTATGTTTAAGTGAAGCCTCCTGTGTTCTAGCCTGTTGTATTAATATGTTATGTTAAAAGCTAGGAAGGAATATTGGTTCTGCTTTGAGGGAGAAGAGGGTTTGAGAACATGGCACATCAGAGTCGTTGCCTAGCTTAGAAACCATTCCCTGGCTCACAGTTTATCCCTGCCTATGCCTGAGCCTTTCAGCTTGACTTACTCTTGATTTCATCGATTATTACAACTAAAAGGTAGCTTGAGAAAGCAACATGCTTGTAAAGCAGAGAAGCTTTCTCTAATCCAATTTTTATTTTAAAGACCCACATATTTAAGAAATTAGGAGTGTAGAAAATTTATGTCTATGTTCATCTCCTGTAGCATCAGAAAAGCAGCTTCAGAAGAGCACACAGCATGTTTAAATAATGCCACTTCTACCTACTGCTCTGAAACCAAGTACCAAGCATCTAAGAAACAGCTGAGGAGTAACTGAGAACTCTTGAGCACGAAACATTTTTCCATCAGTGTTACCTGCTGCTGTTTGGCCCAGGGTAGCTCTCCTTTACTGCTACAGCTCCAAATTTACTTCCTAGAGATGTTTACATGTCCACTAGGTATTTCCTCCAACATGGGAAAGTCCTAGAAATTCAGGATTCGGTTCAAGCCATTTTTTCCTATTCCCAGTGACTTGCTAAATTTCTACTGCCTTTGTAAACTGGACTGGGCTAAAAACCAACAGAAATAGATAAATAGATCTTCTCCCTTGAAGACACTAGGCAGGAAGAGCCCATGGCTGGTGCTGACCGACCTCACCACATCAACAACGGAGGAACAAGCTGAGGCTTCGACCCTCTAATCTGATTCATTTCCTTGCCCTCAGTCACTCTGCTTCCCTTGATATTACAGGAAAGTGTTTATCTGCTAACGTCATTCACAAAACCTCCCGTTCTCACAGTGAGGTGGCCGCGCAGGGCACTCGCACCCTCTTGTGGTGCTCAGAAAGGGACCTGCAGGCAGCCTACCCTTGGGCTGGCTGTCCCCCTTCCCCAGCTATCCCATTCTCCCAGACATCCATCCCACTCCCCCAGGCATCCTGCTCCCTCAGACATCCATCCCTCTTTCCCAGAGCATCCTGCTTCCCCAAGCATACTTCTCTTCCAGGCACTTTACTCCCCTAGGCATCCATCCTGGATGGATTTGAAATTAGAGAATAGGAAATTTAGATTGGATGTTAGAAACACGTTCTTTACCACGAGGGTGGNAATGGGTTTAAACTGTCAGAGGGGAGATTTAGACTGGATGTTGGGAGGAAGTTCTTTACAGTGAGGGTGGTGAGACACTGGCACAGGTTGCCCCCGGAGGTTTTGGATGCTCCTTCCCTGGAGGTGTTCAAGGCCAGGTTGGACAAGGCCTTGAGTGACCTGTACTAATGAGAGGTGTCCCTGCCTATGGCAGGGGGTTGGAACTAGATGATCTTTGAGGTCCCTTCCAACCTTACCATTCTATGATTCTATGATTCTAACTTTGCAACAGGTGGGCCATCCTTGAACATATTCAAGGTCAGGCTCAACAGGGCTCTGGGGAACCTGACCTAATGGAGGATGTCCCTGCTGACTGCAGTGGAGTTGGGACTAAATGACTTGTAGACATCCCTTCCTACCCAAACTATTCTGTAATTCTGTGATCCTGATCCCCTAAATATCGCACTCTCCCAGAGCATCCTGCTCCCCTAGGGTATCCAGCCTGCTCCCTGATGCATCCTACTCCCTCAGGCACTCATCCTAGTCCCCCAGGCATTCATCCTGCTCCCCTAGGCCTTGCCTTCCCCAGCTCCTTGTCCAGAGGGCTGTTCAGAGCCCAGCCCAGGTAGCAGTGCGCTGGGTAAAATTAACAAAAGTCTCTCTTGATGAGCTCAAGCAGCTTCGAATTAGCTGCTGGTTAGGTGTGGTAAGAGACAAGGTGTGTCCATAAAATGATGGAGAGGTATCTTTTAGAAAGATTTAATCTTACCCAGCAATCTTTGTTACTCCCTAAAGTCTCAGAGTGAAAAATCCAATTCCATAATCACAGCCCCAGGCAAACCACAGCTCAGTGAAGAGCTCAACAGTTATTAAACAGCTTTACCTGATCCTCATCCTTATCTTTAGCTTTCATACACTGTCTGGCTAGACAGACAGCCAACAAATTTTAAGGAAGTGGTTCAATAAATGAAATTTTGTTGATGCCTTTCTAATATTTCTGCATTTGAAACTCTTTTTACTTAAAGCAAGCTTTCATTTTAAAGTCAAAAGGGAACAAAATATTGAATATTTAATGTGAAAATAACATCTATTCTCAAAGATATAGAAAAAGAGTATTTCAATAACAGATTCTAACAGTGTTATTTGTGGTTTAATAAATAATGATTTGTTCTTCTTAAATAGCTCCACTAATCTACTTTACCCTAAGGATTTTATGTTAATTGTATTATTTCCAGTTAATTTAGTATAGTCTCTGCTATTTCAATTCATAGATAAACTGCAAATTGACTTATAATGGAAAGCTTAGTGGTACAATTATGTTGTATCAGCTGGGGGTTGTGTATTACCCTGTTGGGTAGTTCTAATCATTCTGTTGTCACGATTAGACCTTCGGCTCTCAAATTATTGCCACAGAGAAAACAAGGGGAAGCCACAGGGATAATGTCCCAGAAAACTCCCCCTGCTTCTTTCTGTTATGAGTCATAGACAGGTTCAGTTTTGTGGGACTCTTTAGTTTGGAGAAGGCTGAGAGGGGATCTATTAATGTCTATAAATAGCTGAGGGGTGGGTGTCAAGATGAAGGTGCCAGGCTCTTTGGTGGTGCTCAGCAACAGGAAAAGGAATAATAAGTATAAGCTAGAACACAAGAGGGTCCACTTCAAAACAAGGAGAAGCTTCTTCACCGTGAGGGTGCTAGAGCACTGGAACAGGCTTTACAGAGATTTGTGGAGTCTCCTTCTCTGGAGACTTTCAAAACCTGCTTGGATGGTTCCTGTGTGGCCTGCCCTAGGTGATAGTGCTTTGGCAGGGGAGTTGGACTGGATGGTCTCTAGAGGTCACTTCCAACCCCTAAGACTCTATGATTCTATAAGGTGACTGATTCCACCAGAAGACTTGAAAAAAATGATGTCAAGGTCATTACAAGTCCTTCTATGTCCTTTGCAGTGAACAAGTGCCTTTTTCACCTTGCCTTTTGTTGCAGAAGAGTCAGAAAAAAGGTTGGGGTTTTGCACCATACTGCATTAGCTCAAATCTTGCCAACAAGATGTCAATATCTAGAGACTGACACTGAACCAGCTGAGTTATAAAGAGGTATGGCTAATGCATCTCTCTCTGCAGCATGGCAGCAGTTATCTCTGCATTCTAATTCAGAATATCTGCTATACTGTAAAACAAAGAAGTACTCATCTTTGGGAAAATTTTGTTTTCCACTACTCCAAATCTAGGAACCTGTTGTGTTTTTCAAATCTCTGTGGAAAATTCAGCCTTTGTTTTTTGGTTTGTTTGGGTTTTTTTGGGTTTTGGGTTTTGTTTGTTTGTTGGTTGTTTTTTTGTTTGTCTGTTTTGGTTTTTGTTTGGTTTTTTTCTTTCTTTCTACATTCCTTAGCAGTATTCCCAAGTTCAATGAGAAGAAAAAGAAAACAGACAAACAATAATATATTTATCAAATATTTTAATATTTTTGTAAGTAACAAAAATTTCTGCTCTTTGTGAAAATATTTCTTAGCCTCAGTTGTCAAAAGTAAAACAAATCAGACGCAGACACCATCCTTTTGACCCTCACTCTTTAGATGGTGATCAGCATTGTTAAGGTCCCCTCCTATTCATCCCTTCTCCAGGCTAAACTGCTCCAGGTCTCTCAGCCTTTCATCCTCACAGAGATGCTCCAGTCCCCTCAGCAGCTTTGTCCACTCTAATGGACTCTCTCCAGTAGTTGTCTCTCTTGAAATAGGGAGCCCAGAATTTGACACAGTACTCCAAAAGTGCCCTCACTAGGGCACACTCTTCATGCATCTTACACACCACTGTCCTTCTTGGCCATGAGGACGCATTGTGGGCTCATGATGAACTTGCCCACCAGGACTCCCAGGTTTTTCTTTGTGAAGCTGCTTTCCAGCAGGTCAACTCCTCACCTGTCCTAGTGCAGGGGGTTACTCCCCACCAGAAGCAGAACTCTACACTTGTCCTTGTTGAACTTCATTAGGTTTCTCCCTGCCCAATTCTCCAGCCTGTCCAGGTCTCACTGAATGACATCACAGCCACTGGGTGTCAGCCACTCCTCCCAGTTCTGTATCATCAGCAAACTGGCTGAGGGTCCACTCTGTCCCTTCATCCAAGTCATTGATGAATATGTCCAATGAGACTGGACCCAGTCCTGATCCCAGAAAAACACTACTAGTCACAGATCTCCAACTAGACTGCATCATTGTTGACAACCCTTTGATCTCTGGAAATAAGAGGGTGGCCCTGGGAAAGGCACAGTTTGGATATAGTTTCCCAGAAAGAAGTCACATGCTGGATTTATTTGGCCATTTGGAGACAAAGTTGATTGTCCCACCCTTAGTCCACTCAAACAGTGGATTTTCAATAACATGATGGCTCATTTGGACACAGAAGCAGATGAAATATAAAGCTGCTGTTCTTGAGATTGCCGTTTAGCCTCCCAGCTCAGTCCTGCACACCAAACAGTAGTGCTCTGTTTCTAAGTTGGCTTCAAATCACTGGTGTGTTTCTCATTTATAAAACACTTTTACAGCCTAATTGGGAGCAGTTTCATTCTCAGATTCTCAACTCCTTACCAAACCAGGTAAGAACCCAATTGAGTGAAACCACTCAGAAAGAGGCTCTTTTTGCACCTTTGCAATATGTCACATGAATTGGTGTCCAGGGCCTTGTAAAAAATTATATATGTTATATTTGAGTAGAATATTGTTCACATGACAAGAGTCCTATGCACATTATGACATAATGGACTATAGGTGCTTGGAAGAAAAAGTTACACTTTATGGCCTCAAGTCCAACAAACCTTTTTCCCTGCAGTATGGTCCCTGGCTTAGTGCATAAGCCCAATATCATACCAGCAGAACAACTTGCAGATCTGAGATGCTCATGACTTGTTCAGCCACCCAATTCTGTTCCCTACGTATCTATCAGTGTTCATGAGTGTCTCATGAACAGGTCTCACCTAATCTTGTCACAATTGTTAAAACAAACTTCTTCACCATGGGGCTGATAAGAAAGATGAGGACAATCTTTTCAGCAGGGCCTGTTGCAAAAGGAGTGATGACTTTAAACTAAAAGAGGGAGACTTAGACTAGAGAGAAGGAATAAATTTATTACATTGAGGAGTGGTGAAACACTGGCACAGGCTGTCCAGGGAGTGGTAGAAGCCCAATCCCTGGAAACATTCAAGGTTAGGTTGGATGGGGCTCTGAGCAACTTGATCTAGTTGAAGATGTCTCTGCTGATTGCAGGGGAGGTGGACTAGATGACATTTAAAGGTCCCTTCCAAATCAAGTCATTCTATGATTCTTTGATTCTATGATCATTTCCCTTTGAAGATTGGACAAACTGATTGATCTTTATATAGACATATCTTCAAGGTTCCCTTCTAACTCCCTCCTCATGGAAGCCAGGCAATCTGTTTTTCTGTTAGCTCTAAATAAAAATAGTCAAATATTGTAAAGCTTTTCCTACAAATGTAACTCCTACAGATTTTTTAGCTGTAGCTCCCCAGTTACTGGTACAAAAAGGTATATATCATAAAAGGGTTTGTTTGGGGTTTTTAAAATGAGTTCTAAAACAGTTTCTTCATTAACCTCTGCACTTTACACTTGGATGACTCTTAAGAGAATGATTCTTATTCTTTACAGATAGAACTTCTGCTGTGTGGGTAAAGTCCCCAGCAAGGAGAGGCAGAACCTGTTCTGCAGAAATAATCAATACGAATGCCTTTTTCTTGAGAGATTTTAGTGCAGAGACAAAAATCATGCCTGTAGAGTTCAGGTATTTGAACTGAATGAGGCCAAGGAGGGAACAGTGGCAGCATCTGGTGGGGTTCTGCTACTCTGAGGTGGCAGGAGTGGAATTTTGGCTTCCACTCCCACCATTATTAATCAGCTGGAAGGTTACGGTGAACAAATATCTTCATATCTCACTGCTCCAATTCCCCATATCCACCATCTGAGTTGTCTCAAGAGATTTTTACTTCTGTGGAGGCTTCCAGTAGAACTTACAATACGAATCATAAAAATAAAATCAGAACATTTTGCTGGGGAGTTGTCCTGGCATTGTTAGTCCTACAAACAACAGTGTTCTTTATTTTACTTACAAAAAAATATGTTTTGAGAACCTGTCAGAAATACAAAGGAGATCTTACACATTTTCTATTGTGAGAATTTCAACTCAGTCCTCCTACGTTATGTGTTGTTAGCAAGTCAATCACCTCAAGCATCTCTGGGTTAGGAGATCTATATTTCTTTTCCAGACAAAATGCTATCATGACAGTATGCTGCATATGTTCATTGCAATCAATACGCGATCTGTAGTTCCAAGGAGAGAGAATTTTCCTATCATTTATGATGGTAATTTTTTCTTGTACCAGCTTTAAAACAAACAAATGATTTTTAAAATTAGTTTTAAAATGTGTGAAATGCAAACATAAATTCATAGCTCTTAGTCATAGATCGAGCATGCACACACAGAAATAAATTTAGATTTCATAGAATCACTTAGGTTGAATCAGACCTGTAGGATGATCAAGCCCAACTGCTAAACCAGCACTGACAAATGCACCACTAAACCACATCCATCAGCACCACATCTATACATCTACTGAAATCCCTCCAGTGATGGTGACTCCATCACATTCCTGGGCAGCCTGTTCCAGGGCTTGACAACCCTTTCATGGAAGAAATTTTTCCTAATGTTCAACTTAAACCTCTTCTGGCAGAGCTTGAGGCCATTTTCTCTCATCCTATCACTTTTTACTTGGGTGCAAAGACCAACAGCCATTCCAGGGTGTTGTAGAGATCAAAGAGGTCTCCCCTCAGCCTCCTTTTCTCCTTATTAAACAACTCTAGTTCCTTCAGCTGCTCCTCACAAGACTTGTTCTCTAGACCCTTCAGCAGCTTTGTTTCTCTTCTCTGGGCCTGCTCTAGCACCTCAATGGCCTTGTAGCCACAGGTCCAAAACTGAACCTGGTATTGGAGGTGTGGCCCCACCAGTGCTGAGTACAGGGGGACAATCACTGCTCTAGTCCTGCTGGCCACACTATTGCTGCAAATTAAATCTGCTTACATGATATAAGACTCCCAATGTACAGTCACAGTCTAAAGAGAGGAAAAAGAAAAAGAAAAAGAAAAAGAAAAAGAAAAAGAAAAAGAAAAAGAAAAAGAAAAAGAAAAAGAAAAAGAAAAAGAAAAAGAAAAAGAAAAAGAAAAAGAAAAAGAAAAAGAAAAAGAGAAAAGAGAAAAAGAAAAAGAAAAAGAAAGAGAGAAAAAGAAAAAGAAAAAGAAAANGAAAAAGAAAAAGAAAAAAAAAAAGGAAAAAGAAAAAGAAAAAGAAAAAGAAAAAGAAAAAGAAAAAGAAAAAGAAAAAGAACTATATGAATGCACAAGTTGATATAAAAGCCATGGAACCATTCTGTGCCAGATTTCCAAGAGCAAGTCAATGACACAGCAAAACCTACAACATCTGACACATTCTTGGAAATCTTTGTTTATGTAGTACTTTCTGATTCTACTTTCCTATAACCCAAAACAAGAGCAGAGGAGTAAGACAGGTAATGTGACATCCACTGATGCTGAAAGTAAATTCAATATGAGGGCTCTATGAGAGAATGAGAAATTCAGAGAATCACAGGATGGCAGGAGTTGGAAAGGACTTCTGGAAATCATCTGGTCCAGGGTCACCCAAAGCAGGTTGGTCAGATCATATCCAGGTGGTTTTGAAATCTTTACAGAGAAGGAGATCCCACAACCTCTCTGGGCAGCCTGATCCAGTGCTCTGACACTCTCACAGGAGAGAAGTTTTCCCCTAAGTTTAGGTGAAACCTCCTGTGTTCCAGTTTGTGCCTGTTGCCCCTTGTCCTTTGCTGGGCACCACTAAAAAGAGTCTGATCCCACCTTCTTGATCCCCACCCTTTGGGGTATTTATAAGCATCTAGATTCAGCATTGATGTAGCAGGAGTCATTCTGGTCTCAGAGCTGTAGTAGTAGTTGTAGTTTTCAACATTGCAGTCTCTTTCAGTAGTATTGCAACCAGTTAGTCAAGACGTGAGGCTCAGGCAATGTCCTTGGGTCACCACCTACTGCACCCCAGCAACCTCCAGTGCAATGCAACCACACCTAAAGACAAGCTCTGCATGCTTGCATGGGTTGCATGACATTAGAGATGCAGCAGCTGTGTTTGCTTGCACAAGGCACCCTACTAAACCTACTGCTAAGTGTCGCCCCACAGACTAGAACCAGAAAGGTGATGGAAAGCACACCTTGGTCTCCTGCTGCTCCAGGAGGCTGCATGTAATAGATGTGTGGGTTGATGCAGGAACACACTGACGAGTCGCAACAAAGAAGCTGCATCATCTGATTTCTGTAGGCAAAGCATTTTCAGAAAGCCCAGAAAGGGTTACCATGCACAGCAAAGGAACCCTCTGAGAAATAAAGAAACATTATTTCAGAATGAACAGCCCTGAGGTGAGAGGAGATTAGTTTGCATCAGAAAAGAGAAGAATTCAGAGTACATATGTAGGAAAGATGTTGAAGCTAACCTCTTCCTTCATGAAAGGCAGCTTTTTCCCACAGGTTTGTGGCTACCTCCTGTATGGACAATTACCTTAAAGTGTATCATATTGATCTGCAATACACTTTGCAGACGTCAATATATCCCTAGCCTCACTGCCTGCAGCACATGAGGAAGTCAAATGAAAATGAGTCTGGGCTTAATGACATGTAACCATCTTGGATGAATAATGTATACATGGTCAATCCTCAATACTCAGGAGATCATCAGCCCAACTTTAATGCTTCAGATAAGCAACTATATGTTTTAGATTTATCACTTGAGCCCTAATGCACTTGCCAAAGGACATTAATATTTAAATATTAAAAATATACTACTATCAGCAGAAAAACAGGCAGGGTTACAGTTAGGGAGGTTCTCTTTGCTTAACCTTAACACATACCTGTTATTCTGGAGAGTATAGGGAAACTATTGCTCTTTTCACTTTATTCCGTGCTATGAAAGATATTTCACTTCCTATCTTTAGCCAAGAAACACACGTTGAAGGCAGTTGTTAGGTAGCTGTGATGCAACTGAGGGTCTCTGGGGTCTGGTATGTAAGAATTGGTTTAGAAAAGACACAAAGGTGACTGCTTTGTAGGTCATGAGACCTCAAAACACAGAAAAAGGGTATCAAGAGGTAGGGCTGGGTCAGGGACAGGGGCTCTCTATGAACCCCTCTGCCTTCCCAAAGGGAAGAGAAAGGGTTCTCAGGGACAGTTTAGTCTGTCAGGGACACGAAACAAGGGACAGGGGCTCTCTATGAACCCCTCTGCCTTCCCAAAGGGAAGAGAAAGGGCAAAAGGGAGAGAGACTTGTGGGTGGGGAAAGAAAATGAAAACAACTCTAATGGAAATAATAACAATAAAATAGATACAAATAGATACAATATCAAACCTAACTCCTGGTGGCAATTACACCACCACTTGCTGTGGGAAGACTAGGGAAGTCCCAGACAGGACTCAGTGGCAGATGGGAATAGGATTCAAAAGCTGGATTCTGGAGGAACACAAAGATTAGGATGGAAAGTAGAATTGACAGAGTCCTCCTCACACAATGATCATTACATAAGAGGCTTGACCCTGGTTATGTCTCCATTTGATGCTGAAGATGACATGCACGGAATGGAAACCCTTGTTGGTCTGTTCACGGCCACCTCCTCCCTGCGGGTGCCACCTCTGACTTTTTGCACCCTGACCTGCAAGATTTAGCAGTGCCCTTGGTCTGGACAGGAGCAAGTCTAAGCCAGAGCCTGTCTGCAGCCCAGGTCTTGGCAGTAACTTTCCCCATCAATGTTCTCACTGCTAGAAGCAGCCACTGGCTGTGCAAACCTGCCCTGAACTCCAGAAACTGCCCTCACTGAGCTGAAAATTCAAATTACTGAGAAGAACTGGTTCTGTTCTAGCTCAGACCATGACAAGGGAATAATTCAAAATAAGCAGTGACTTGATGAGAAGCTGTAATAACACATCCATTATGAAACAAGCAATGATTTCTACTATTCTTCTGGAATCATCCTGCAAACAGTTAAAACCATAACACAGCTCCTACATATTGGATTTGACTCTGTCTTTGTCTTTGTTTGCTGACTAGTTAATGTGGTACTTTGGGAAGTTACTGCTGGAATGGGTACTGAATGAAAAACACTCAGTATTTGCCTCCAGACTGCCTGGCAGGATTGATTCCACTTTGTTTAGGAGACACTGCCACTGTTGGTGAAAATATTCAAACAGCAAACCTAGTTTATGTCTGGCCATACATTAAGATTCTTGGTGGAGTCACTGGTTTCCTCTGCTCCACTGCTCTCCCAGGACAGTAGGGAGATTGATTTCACATTTATGAGTGCAAAGAGCAAAGAAGTATTTCTTCAGATCTGAACTGCATGGTAGAACAATGTGCTCCACTATGCTATGAAGTACAAAAAGAGCTCTTTATGTTGGTTTATGTATAGTTTATTAACCATACTCAACAGAGTATAGTTAATAAATAATATACTTTCTGAGAGCTGACTGCCCTGTTTGCTAGGAGCTTAAAATAAAGGAGTATTGATCAAGAACAAACTGTTCTGATCATCTTTGACTGCTGGCTCTAACAAACCAATGTCTCCAAGTTTGTAGAGGGATTCTAGTCTCATTTAAAAAAAAAAAAAATCAGTGTAGCACTAAAGGGTGGCAAATTCACTTCCCCCACTGTTTTCTCCAAGGTCCTCTAAAAGGACCCACAAGGAAAAAACCTCACAGCAGGTGTTGTGAATAGAGACCCCAGGCAGTTGGCTAATCCTTCTTGAAACCTTTCTGAGATGCATATTTGTCTAAATAACATCTGTGGAATGCTAAAAGTAAAATATTATCCAAATTATATTTTTATATACGTATTATACATATATGAATGTTTTTCATAGTCTCCTTTGTCCACAAGTGAAAAATTAAAATCATCCTTCAGAGTTCTTCCCAAAGCAGTAGACCAGACCTGTACCATAAAATAGAAGTATTTTATTGCTCCACAGATATGAGTAAGCTACTGCTGGACAGAACCTGGCCCTGGCATTTGCATCCAGTTAGAAATAGTTTGTGAACCATAATTCACAACAGAAAATCAAGCTCCCTGTTTGAAGAAGCCTCATCAATGATTGCTGCAGTCTTTGATGCAGGTTGGATAGAAGAGCAAGCAGGGGCCCAGGAAGGTGATTAATCTTCATATAAAAAATTGCCATCTAATTTACATTATAAAGCCTTGAATTTTTGTTCATCATTTGGAGGAAAAAAAAAAATTACTGTTCACCTGCTCTACATGACCCACTTTAGCAGGGAGGTTGGAGTCCAAAGGTCCCTTTCAACCTGTGCCATTCTGTGATTCACTTCTTGATGTATTTTATATCAAGTTGCAAGAAAAATTAATCCTAACTGGGAAAAGAGAAAACAAAACCAAAACCAAAATCCACCCAACAAACAGGAAATCTCTGATACATATATGTTAGAGATCTTTCTTATGGAAGAGGAGGCCATCCACTTAACAACAATATTCTCACTGCTTTAAAAGATTTTGTTCATACTCTGTGATTAAACTTGTAATTTTTTTTACATTCATCTTACCATTCTACTCTGATATGGGTTTTGGTTTTGGTGGGGTTTTTTGTGGTTATTTTGTATTGTGCCTCTCAATAAGGTATAAGGGCTTGGGGATACTGGTATGTGGTATGTGAAAAACTGGACATGAGGAAGCCACATGCACTCTCAGCCCAGAAGCCAAGCACAGCCTGTGCTGCATTCAAAGCAGTGTGGGCAGCAGGTAGAGTGAGAGGATTCTGCTCCATCCTACTGCATTCTACCCATCCTACTGATTCTGCCCATCTGCATCCATCCTACTAAATGACAGATAAGGGGCAAATCCAAACCCATTCAGTCAAAAGAGGGGGAAAAAAAATCATTATGTCAAAGAGGGAAGATACTTCAGGGAATTTTTTTCTCAAGGAAAAATGTAAGATATTTATTTTCCACTTTAGAAAGAGATCAATTTATGCAAAATAATGCAAAGGCACTGTATATTAATTAGACAACATTACAATGCAGCGATGTTAAGACATAGCATTAACTAAGAGTCCAGGACATTCACCAAGTCATCAGACATCTCTTCCACTGGCTATTCAAGGGAAAATCTTCCATTTTATACTCCATAAGTTACTCTCAAGTCACCCTTTTAAAAAATTATCTACTTCATAAAGACTCTAAATGGGTTTCCTAAGACTTATCAAGAAGATTTCCCTAAGAGCTTTTATGTTACAGATTACTAAAACGGTTGAAATCTCCTTTCAGGTTGTTGATATATTGAAGTCCTGGGCTATATAAAATTATTCCATAATAATTTTGCACAGTTAGAGTATTTAAATCAATCTAAAATTTAATGGGAGAACTGCTTATACATGAATGTTTAACTTACACTACATCTTCTGGGAAGAGATTAATATTCTCAGCAAGGAAGATGAGGCAATAATTTATTTTAAGCCATTCAAGTTTAAAGACTTTTAAAGATGCATTCTGAGACATAGTTATAAGAAAAAAGAATGTCTCAAGTCACCTGGAAGGAAATTTTTGATGGGACTACAGAGGTATTTTATAAAATAAGCTGGATAAAGGACAACTGCAAATCAGTATAAAGTATAGCAACATTCAGTTAGATAATAAAATTTAAGAATTATAGAAAAATGAGCTTGAAAGAGAACATGAAGATTATATTTTATAGAAGCATCAAATCATCAAACAGTTCAAGCAGGAAGTTTCAACCACCCAGTCATGGGCCTTTCATCAGATCAGGTTAATCAAAGCCCCATCCAACCAGGCTTTGTACACTTCCAGGGAGGGGGCATCCACACCTTCACTGGGCAGCCTGCTCCAGTGCCTCCTAAACCTTTCAGTGAAGAAACTTTTCCCAATATCCAACCTAAACCTCTCCTGGCACTTGAGGCCGTTTCCTCTTGTCCTATTGCTTGTTACTTGGGAGAAGAGACCAATCCTCACCTCACTCCAATCTCCTTTCAGGGAGTTGTAGAGGGCAATGAGATCTCCCCTCGGCCTCCTTTTCTTCAGACTAAACAAGCCCAGTTCCTTCAGCTGCCCCTCACAAGATCTGTGTTCTGGGTTCCTCATCAGCTTCATTGCCCTTCATGGACGTGCTCCAGGACCTCAATGTTGTTTTTGTAGTGAGGGGCCCAAAACTGAACCCAGTATTAGAGGTGCGGTCTCCCCAGTATTGAGTACAGGTGGACAATCACTGCCCTAGTCCTGCTGACCACACTATTGCTGATACAGGCCATTTACTGCTCACATTCTATGTTTATCTTCCCTTTACTCTCATCTTTACAAATAACAAAATAAACATTGATAACCATTGCTGTTTGGTTTGCTTATCTTCAGTGTAGAGCCTATGTCCCTATACTAGGAACCTTATTTAGATAAAATAATAGGACCTCTGCTCCTAACTAGGCTTTGAGCTAAATATTTCAAGCATTTAGAAATTTTATAGGTGAAATTGATCTCACTCATCTAAACCACACCCTTTACTCCACGCAAATCTCACAAGTCCAAGAGATAATTACTTTTTTCCTCACCCAAACCCTGGAAGAGGGAGGAAGGGGAATTAACCAGGTTTATTGATGACTAAAAGAAGTGTTAAAGAAAGATAACTTTTCGCTTGCACTTAATGTTTGGTTTAGACTTGCAAGCCTAAAAAACTTCTTCCACACAGTCCAGATCTCAATACTATTGTTAAACAAGCAGAGTAACACAGTCAAGGAACTTTTAAATGTGTTAGTTATGTTCCTAACTTGTGAGGTCTCCTGGGTAATCTTTTTCAAGTCTTGAGAATATAATGGATGTGTAAATGATGCACTCATGTAGCTTGGCTGTATTTCCCGTTATTAAAGTTATATCATCCAATTGAGGCACAATTCACTCTAAATCCCAACCCCATAGCTCTACAATCAGTTAAGAAATACATTCAGAACAAATAGGATCCAAATGACTTAGCTTCACAAAGCCAATGCACATGTAAAATGAACCCTCTCATAGCTGCAAGGATAAGTCAAGCTTAAAATGACATTACAGAGAAAATTTGGTTTTGCCCTGTATGGAAATGTTGCCTCTCTTCTGAAGAGGGAACATGAAGAGGGAACAAAACCTGCTGTTTCTGTGCAAAACATGAGTGGTTTCACCCAGGTCAGTACAAAATGGGGCCAGGAAGGGAAAGGCTATATGAACCTTCCAGTCTGGTATGGCACCATCCGAGCAGTTCCCAACTCACAGAAGAGCAAACTGCAAAGGAAGGACCTGAAATGAGACACAACAACTTGAGGGCTTCATCCCATTCCAATTCAAATCAATGGGAAAATGCCTTAAATTTCCTTTTTTAATTTTATACTAGAAATTGTTTGTGTTACTTATGTCTCATGAAACCCTCCTTTGTGTTTAAGTTGGCCAGTAATGAGGTTTTCATTTTGGTGACCCTTCGTTTGGAGGCTCTGTTCCTGTTGGAGCTCCAACTCATCCCCACCTCATTTTAAACAAAACCAGAAGTCTTTGTCTCCTCGTGTGTGTTTTCAGTGGTTACCATTGGCTTACAGTTAGAACTTTATGGTCTTTGTTTCCTTAAAGTGCATAAGAGATGTGGGGTCTATTTACATTTGGCAGAGCTGGGAGTGGAAGAAGCAAAGAAAAAGTTGAGCCTGGAAACAAGTATTGTGTATGTAAGTGTGTAACAGTATCAGAGGGAAACAATCTTACCTGAAACAAAGTGATTCAATAAAAACAAGAAAAGTTTCAACATCTCCTAAACAATTCTAGAGGAGTTAACAAATGAGCAAATTAGACATAATTTGTAATGAAATAAGGTAACAGAAAATCACTTTGGTTTGCTCTGCATGGAGGTTTTCTGTGATATAAACATTTACTCTTTCTCCCTCTCTCTCATCCTCTCTCTGACTCTTTAAATAATTTTCAGACTTACATGGCTCTTAACTGAGAAAACAGTAGAAATGTGGGCAGAATTAGGGGAAATTTTAAAAGGTGGTGGAAGGAGAAAGTTGTTTAACAGAAAAAAATCAAGTAGAAAAATTTATGTGGTATGACTAAAAAAGAACAAGAAGATGACACAAGGAGGTTATAGAAATTGCTAAGATGCAAAAAAAAATAGGAGAATAATTTATTCTGTGAGGTATGGGTAAGAATAATTGGAAAGCAGGATGGAGAAAACTGGGGACAATTCTTTTCAGGGTGGATATTAGGAAAAATGTCTTCACAAAAAGGGTTGTCAAGCCTCGGAACAGGCTGCCCAGGAAAGTGGTGGAGTCACCATCCCTGGAGAGATTTAGAAGACATGTAAACATGGTGCTGAGGGACATGGTTTAATGGTGATTTGGTAGTGTTGGATTAATGGTTGGACTTGATCTTCAAGGCTTCTTCCTACCAAAATGATTCTATGATTCCACAAAAAGAAGTTGACCAAAGGTGTGAAACAACCTCCCAAAGGCAGCAGTGGCATCCTAGCTGCTGACCTTCTAAATCTGTCCTGAACTAAGCAACTGAAATGAGAACAACCTGCAGTATCAGGGAAAAAGTAACTACTGAGGAGAGGGTCGAGACAACTTCTTACCTGCCTCAGTAATCCCAGCACAGGAAGACTGTCTGCAGGTTCTAGCAGGGCCTGTTGTGTTAGCACAAGGGTGATGGTTTAAAATTGAAAGAAGGAAATTTAGACTGGTTAGAAGGAAGAAATTCTTTATACTGAGGGTGATGAAGGTTGCCCAGAGAGGTTGTAGAAGCTCCAGCCCTGGAAACATTCCTGATCAGGTTGGGACAAAGCTCTGAGCAATCTGCTCTAATTGAAGATAACCCTGCTCACTGGAAAGGGGCTGGACTAGATGACCTTTCAAGGTCTTTTCCAACCCAAGCCATTCTATTCTTGTGAGTTTTAAAGTAAGCCCTTGTATATGGCTAATGGGTTTTTAAATAACTTCCACTGCTCTCTTGAAGCCAAGCATCCTTCCTAAATAATAATACATGTATTTTTTCAATCACTGACTATTCAAATAACAATCTAGCACTCACTAGGAGACAACAGCAGTCAAAACAATGTTGGCTAACATTCATCGCTGCAGCTTAGCAAGGCTCTGCTGATGACTACAGACCAAGTCTGTACACAATGATATCCTGATTGGTAAGTTGCGTTACATTGAACTTGTCTTTTTAGTTGGGTGCCCTCCATTAAATATATATATAT